>JAFFZR010000319.1:0-23347 GCA_018397195.1 Lethrus apterus
TCATTCACGAAAGTGGTTCGTTAGAACTTTTCCGTGTTCCAGAAATATATCAACTCTAATAACTTGGAATTATAAGCTAGACCAACTGATCTTTTATTCTAAATTATTGGCGCTCTCGTATCACTTCCGGTTGTACTGGAAGTGCATACCAACTTTGTTATTTTAAATGGAACGTTATATTTTTCATCGTTTTGCAGATTCTACTCACAATTCTGCACCATAACTTATAAGGGTACCCTATACTAAAATCTAGCCGTTTTGGAGTTTTTTTTGTTTTAAATAAATTTTACCAATTGCAGTGGTATATTGAAGATTCTGTATTTCCGGGAGTACTGCACTTGAAATCTTCATTTTTGGCATTTTGCTAATTGATACCATGGGCAACTGAATGGTGATGCTAAAGTTACCAGGAAGTATACAGGACGGCTCAAAATTGGCGACAACTTTCAACAACTTCAAATCAGTAAAAATCAATTTTTTTAAATAGAACCCCCTGTATATTATTGCATCTTTGAATGCGCTTATTAATTCTACATCGATTGTTATAAGGCATACAACCCACTTTTTCTAATAGTTTTTGAGTTATAAGCAATTTTCAAAATAATTCCCCTAAAAATGCCGTTTATGCCTTGTTTAGTGATCTTAGACAGCCTTGGATGTCATTATAATTAAGTATTATGATTGTCTACTTTGACACTTGTCTTTTGTTTGACATTAGTATAAAGACATAATGGTGTAGTAATAATTACACTAATAACGATTTTTTAAATTTATTTTACATACATGGAGAACGTGGGAGAGTAGTGGATAGGCATGTCGTACTTTTAACGGGGTATCCAAATTTGCCAACAATGACGAACAAAAAATTTAGAAAGTAGGAATCACATTTTCTGCTTTTCGGAAAAACTTGTAATTGCAAAAAAACGTAGAAAATTTGATACCGGTTTCCTAAATTTTTTCTTCGTCATTGTTGGCAAATATGGATATCTCGATAAAAGTACGACATGTTCTATCCACTACTCTACCACATTCTCCATGTATAAAATAAATTTAAAATATCATTATTTGTGTAATTATTTACTACACCAGCCATTACGACTTTACACTAAAATGTCAAACAAAAGACAAGTCAAATTAGACAATCATAATACTTAATTATAATGACATCCAAGGCTGTCTAAGATCACTAAACAAGGGATAAACGGCATTCTTAGGGGAATTATTTAGAAAACTTATAACAATCGATGTAGAAGTACTAAGCGCATTTAAAAATGCAGTAATATACAGGGCGTTCCATTAAAAAAAATGTTTTTTACTGATTTGAATTGAATTTGTATACTTTAACATCACCATTCCGTTGCCCATGGTATCCATTAGCAAAATGCCAAAAATGAAGATTTCGGGTGCAGTACTTCCGGAAATACAGAATTTTCAATATAGCACTGCAGTTGGTAAAATTTATTTAAAACAACAAAAAACTCCAAAACGGCTTGATTTTAGTGTAAGTAACCATTATAAGTTTTGGTGTAGAATTGTGAGTAGAATCTGAAAAACGATGAAAAAATATAACATTCCATTTAAAGTAAAAAAGTTGGTATGCACTTCCGGTTGTACCGCCAATAATTTGGAATAAGAGATCAGTTGGTGTAGCTTATAATTCCAAGTTACTAGAGTTGATATATTTCTGAAACATGGAAAACTTTTAACGAACCACTTTCGTGAATGACCCTGTATTCTCCAACTTCTGTTGCAGGTGGATTATGTAAGTCAATAAGGGCTACATTTTAAAAATATTTTCAAATATACAGCGCGCTCCAAAAAAGAGTGGCATATTAAAGTTTTACAATTTCTTATGGAACATCCTGTATTTCAACACATTTTTGAATTGCACGTAAAAAATAAGCCAGACTTTCTTAAGGGTTCCCTATACCTAAATACTAAGTGATTTAGTTAGTAATTTACTACTACAACTACTACTACTACTTTCTCTACAGGCTGTTCAGAATTTTCAGTACCATTATTAGCAAATTCAAACTGTAATATCGGGCTTATTTTAAATTGAACATCCTGTATTTTATAAGTTTATCGTGTAACAAATTTAATTGTCTTTCGAACTGTATGAGGTTTCCCTATACCTAAATCTTTAAGTTTTGAAGTTATTTAGGTATTTTAGGAGCAACATCTAACTGCAACCACATTTTTTGTCTAATATTTAAAGGAATATTTCCTAAAAATACCCAAAATATTGAGTTTTATGCAGTATGCTTCAATATAATTAAATTATGACTAAAATACACAGAAAACATTTCTGATCGAGACCGTAGTAACTTTATTTGAAACATTTATAAAAATATTTCTAGTGACCACTGAAATCTAATCTAACATAATGACTAATTTGCCATTTTTGTAGTAAATGATTAATAAATTACCATCGTAATTTTTAATTAAGCTTATTTTTTACGTACAATTCAAAAATGTGTTGGAATACAGGAAGTTTCATAAGAAAAAGTATAACTTTGATATGCCACTATTTTTTGGAGCGCTCTGTATATTTGAAAATATTTTTAAAATGTAAGAACTACATTTTAAAAATATTTTGACTTACATAAATCGCCTGCAACAGAAGTTGGAGAATATATGCCATTTCGCCATAAAACCGAGCGTCAATGGTGACTCACCCTGTATATATATATTTTTTATTAAAAAAAACCTGTGGTATAGTTTATTTAATTTCTCTTGTAATATAAAATATAACAACGAATTTGTTATAACAATTATAGATATTGCATCGCGTACGTACATTATTTATAAATAAATAAATGACAATAAATCAGAATTAAAATTGTGCACCAAATGTAAACACTGAAACGAAAGGAGGTCAATTGCAAATTGCTATTACAAAATGCGAGCAATGTCGCTACTTACATTCTTCAAAAATAACTGTTTTTTACCTTTCTCTTATATATTATCATCATTTAAATTAATTATAATAAATCGTTAGCCACACTATTTTTGTCTGCAGTACCTAGTAATTTAAAGAATATTTCTAGTGTTTTAACTTTTGATCATTTGAAAAGGTAAATATTTATAATGTTTTGCAAGCACTTTTCAAATTTTGAAGAGAAACACTTACCAGAAAAATCGTTTAACAATTCTTCATTCACTTCAGGATTAACTTTAACAATTTCGTACGGAAAATATTCTTTTGTCTCTGTATTATTATTCTTTTGATCGGCATCTTCAATCAGTTTCGTCGGTGCCATTTCTTCATACACAGTTTACACACTTCTTTAACTGTCGTCGACACTATTAAATTGCGAAAACCAATCAATGCTTGTTGATTGGTTACAACACTTATAACAGAAAAACATAACGTGATTAAATTTCGCTTCATAATTGAGAAAGTTTAAATATTTTTGAGTGTCACAGTAAAAGTTTGTAGGTCACTTTCAGTAAAATTTCACTTTTTTTATACACAATTTTCTCAAATCAAAACATTCTTTATTTCAAATTATGACGCACGTAGTTTTAAATTTATATTCATTATTTATTGTGATTCGTACATCCAGTTAATGGTTCTTTACCATTAAAATACTTTGGAAACAATTGAAAAACGTATTTTAAAGGAAAGGTTTTTCAAATAGTAAAAATTTTTATGCAGCGAAATTTATTCATATTAAATTACTTTATCACATAAAATTATTTCCATAACACAACGACATTATTGTCCTTTTCTAACTGCTCTTCTAATTGTTGTGCACTAACGCCAGTTGAACAACAAATTTCATCCAAACTAGCTGCGCCAGACAACGACTTTTGCAGCTCGGTATTATCATTAAGAATAATCGGGTATTTATGGACTCTTCGTATGATACCTTCTAACACACCAAATTGTACCAATTTACGTTCGTTTATGCGCAAATTCGCCGGATTGAATCGCAAACACAAATCACGTATCGTCGTGCCTCTTGTCATCGACGCATACATACGAAAAATATCCCTTATGTACGGTGGTTGACGTTGAGATTTCGCAACATAGTTTATACATTTTCTCTAAAATTAAAATCAATACGTATCAAATTTAAAAAATGAAAATATTTTTAATAAAGACTTGTATGAACTAACTGAAGCAGTGACTTAAAAATAAATGTCCTTACAACATAGACTTAGATGAAGGTTTCAAAACTAGTTTATAATAAGATTGTAAAACGGTTTTGACTGTGGAGTTTGAATAATTTTTCCTTCGAAAGGTACTCACAGACAGAGCAATTAATACCCAGAGACTCAAGATGTAATTATTCAATAAAAAAAAAGGATTTCTGTTGAAGACAAATACCGAAAAGAACAAAATTCTAAATCAACAGCCAAAAATTAAAAATAAAGATAAAATAGATAACTTTACACAAAATCATTCCAATATATTAAGAAAAAAATATGGATCTACTGTAATTAACGTTCTCAGTAGTAATAGACAAAACCGAGATGTAAATCAATGAAAATGAAATCAGCAACCACCTAAGAAACAATTACATAATTCATAATTACAACAAAAGAATAATTCCAAAAATCAAAAACAAGAAACTCCTGCAAGAAGGTATGTTCAATAAATACAAACATTACCCCATTTATCCTAGCAATTTATTCTATTTCAAAAATTCCTACTTTACAGAATGTCAAAGTGGCTGAGCGTACATCTCTAAATTTCTGACTATTCCCTCCAACCCAACCAAATATTTTGTTTTTGTTATTTTCAATAAAATTAAAATTTGACATACTTGTAATTCGGAATCTTGTGCCAACATTTTCAACTTGGGGGTTGAACAATACACGTTACCATATTGAAACAAAGGAACCAGAGCCACCACACCATAATAGATCAAATTTTGTACGCAAGCCTTAACTAGATTGTTTTCGACATCAGCCAAAGCAGCTATCCTGGCAACGTGGTTAAAACCATCTATGTAGGGGGCAACTTGATGTGTAGTCAAATCCCACTGTTGCGTTGGTAAAGGTTTTATGAAAACAGGAACCTGGTGATCTGCGACAGGTACAGGATCACTTCTCATTTTAACAACTTTAAGATGTGTAGCTGTAGGACCTTCAGTTAATGCACATTCACCTTAAAATAGATAAATTTGAAATCGTAAAAAAATTATTTAAAAGTAACCTTTTATGTTCAGATCGTTTAAAACTTGTTTCAAAATAGGTGTCAATTTTGCCGCAACGTTCCCACTTGACAAAAAGTTGTTTTCCAATTCCATGGCAGTTAAATAATCGGAAAATTTCGTGACGACAGGTTCGTAATGCACAGTTCGCGATGTGCTGTCCCACACGAAGCAAAGGTTGAACTGGAAAGCGTTCCGTGCATATTTCTTATCATCTATTCGGACAGGAAAACCCAATATTTTATAATCAGATAGAGTTCTGTGATTAACAGGTAACAGGTTACAAGGTTTCAGCTATGAAATATTACTTACACCGTAATGGTGCTACGTTGTAATTCCAATTTGGTGATGATGTAAACGCTCACACTGTCAAAGAGTTCCCTCGAGATGTAATTCTCCGGCACCTTAATGTTTATGAAAACGGTTACGTATATATTTTGAATCATTTAAAGTAAGTTTACCAACCTGACAGGATATTATTGGTCCAGCGGTTGGGTGAAATTCGCAAAAAAATATACATCTAATGGGGCCCTCCGTACAGCCACCTTCTGCGTTATTTTCGCTTGGCTCCATTGTATTGGATATTTCACATCATTATTAACGTTCTTATAATACAAAGTAAGTAAAAATATGATAGAAAACGTAATAACATATAAGGGAAAAATTAGGTTACCTTTTGTTTGATTTTCGTCAGTGTTGCCAACCGTAGATAACTTAAGTTCCCACAATTGTCTAATAAAATTCCCATTTAACACAATAATGTGCTATAAGTCATTAGTAGCATTCGATTAATTGCAACTCTATGGAGTTTTTTTATTGTATTTTATTCTATAAGTCTTGTCCATTCTACAGAATAAAGTGGTCTCGCAAATAAAAAATAATTTTTTTTGAATTTCTGTTCCTTTTTTAGCGAATTCATTTATTGATCCTAACACTAGACGAGACGGTAACTTTTTAAGGGATAATTGCAAATAAGTCAAACTCTTAGGATTTCCCAATTTATCATTCATTTTCTCAGAGCGTCTCAACAATTTCCTGCGTGTTGGCAACACTGATTTTTGTACATAGACCATACATGCAAACAAATTGTTGCACGGGAGCTACATTTACATTTACATTCATGATTGTTCTGCACCAAATTCAAAAATATCTCATATACAGAAAAATATCCCAATACAATTATAAATCAAAACACATGCAATTTACTGCGTCAAACATGAAGATGTTTTCAAAACTAGAGTGTAAATGACCGTGACTCTGACTTATCAATATTAGTGGAAATGTAAAAAATGTCTTTTTGAATGATTCGTAAAACGGCAAATTTCTAAACATTTAATGACAAAAAACTTAAAATACAATTTTTAAGGTCTCTGCATTATTTTTTATCCAATCCTCAATTGTGGTATTATCCTTAACATCGTGGATCACATCGGACCCATTGTCGAACATCATGTACTTATTCAATAGACCTTGATTGAACGACACTTTAGTCTTGAACGTTTGAATCATGAGATGTTCCTTTAGTTTATGTGTTTGGTCTTCTCGGACAGCGGAGCCTACATAAGCGGAAACTTTATCGATTGTCTTCGACATATCCTAAAAATGTTACTTTGTCATTTTATTTCTTCTTCATATTTTCTCACCTTTATGACGTCTTCGTACCACAGACAGAGAATCTGATCCTTTTTTTCAAAACCTTGTCTGATGTGTTCCCAATACGGACAGTAAAATTCTTAAATTAAGTTACTGTTTATAACATCGTTTGCATTTATAATACTCACGTTTATCATTTTGAAAATCTTTGCAAAACGCCGTAAAATTCTGCGTATCATCGTCGAATTTGGCGACATGATTTAAATAATATGCAGAAGTGACAACATCTTTTGGATGTCGGGCTACGTATATTATCTAAAAGCCCACGTTCATTGTGTATATATAATTTCAAACTAGTAAATTACCTTGCATCCCGCATTCATTAAATTGTGAGGTAAAAGGTTGAAAGGTAAATGTGTTTTAATGATTCTTCTTTTCATGGTGTCTCTAAGTACCTGCCATCTTGGAATGGTGTATTTTTGTAATAATTGAAGACATTCTTTTGGTGAACTGCTCTCTTTATGTATGTGAGATGCAACTTCATCTTCCACTAAAATACTAGCTCTAAAAAAATGTATATATATATATATATATACAGTAAGGACATAAAGTAAGGAATATTTAAAAAATAAGCGAACTCCACCGGTTTTTTAAAAAACGCTGAAACAGGTCGATTTTTGATTTTAAAAATACACATTAATATGTGCGATTCATCTTCTGATTTTCTTTTGTTTTGTAGTTAGACATCATCACAAAAAAATTTAAATGACAACATACATTTTTTTTAGTGGAATCCGATAGTGATTTTTCTAGCCTTTATGACCGTGCAAAAAAATCATAAGGTTGCACTAAAAAAATTTTAAGAAAAATTGATCTGAAAATTTAATGTTGTTATTATCTAAGATAGCAAATAATTCAGACCATGAACGGTACGTAACTTTCTTGTTGAAGTACCTTTCGTTTTTATCTTAAAACCTTTGTAGCGTATTGAATAATCAAGATACCATGATAATAATAGAACATTATTAATGTTCAGCTCGATTTTTTTCAGAATTTTTTTTTATGCAACCTTATGATTTTTTTTGCACGGTCATAAAAAGTAGAAAAATCACTATCGGATTTCACTAAAAAAAAATTTATGTCGTCATTTAATTTTTTTGTGATGACATCATAACTACAAAACAAATGAAAGTCGGAAGGTGATTCGCACATATTAATGTGTATTTTTAAAAAATAAAATCGACCTGTTTCAGCGTTTCTTAAAAAACTGATTGAGTTCGCTTTTTTTTTTAAATATTCCGTACTTTAATCCCATCCAACATTAAATTTTCAGATCGATTTTTCTCAGAATTTTTTTAGTGCAACTATATGATTTTTTTGCACGGTTATAAAGGCTAGAAAAATCACTATTGGATTTCACTAAAAAAATTGTATGTTGTCATTTAAATTTTTTGTGATGACGTCATAACTACAAAACAAATGAAAGTCGGAAGATGAATCGCATGTATTAATGTGTATTTTTAAAATCTAAAATCGACCAGTTTCACCGTTTTTTAAAAAAACCGGTTGAGTTCGCTTATTTTTTAAATATTCCTTACTTTATGTCCTCACTGTATATACAATTATAAGTGAACCAATAAAATTAACTGTACAAATATTTTAAAATAAATATTTGTATTTTAATTTACCTTTTCAAAATTTCAATAAACGTGATCATTAATCAGGAAAGAAAAGAGAATCTTAAAAAATTAAAAGGGTCAATGTTTCAATAGCTTACTGAATACCATACTAGTCAAAGTTACAGTTTCAGAAAATCGAGAAAAACAAGAGTCCCTTAGTTTTTTTAGAAATTAATCCTGATCTGCAAGAAACAGAGCAACAACAAGAGTAATCAAAGCCGGTAACGCTAAGATATCCAATAGAAGATAATTTCGGATCATTACCAAAAGAAGACAAATAATGTTTCCATTTTAAAAATGAAACACATCAATGATCCATCAGCTGAATAGCTGATCTTACGCCGAAAATACTCTCTCCCAGACGATTCATTCGAATTTTCGACTTAAACGTTGGCAATAAGATGAAATTCTGCCAAAACACTTTCACCAACATCGAGATTTAAATCTTTTGAAAGGCAAAGGAAGCGAAAAATATTTCATGATGAAATAAATAGCGAAAATGATCAAACCACAAACTACCGACAAGCTTTCCGAACACATATATTCTACTTTGAATATATTTATCCATTCTAGGAACAAATGCAGAAAGTGAACGATCATTTTCAGTTAAAAAAAAAAAAAATCATTTGCGATTTAATTTATCACAGGAAAAGTTATCATCTATCTTTATCTATATTTTCTATAGAAAGCGAAATATTAAAACGCTGTAAAGTAATCTACATATACAGGCTGTTCCGTAAATAGGTACTGATATTTTAATAGGTGATATCTGACCATAGCCTAAATCTAAATGTGTAAAAACGGCGGTCCTACATTGAACGATGTTAAAAAACAATATTATAGTTTTGACTTCGGTCCTGACCATTGCAGTCAGCCAGTACAATATTGCTCTGCGCCGAATATTTTCTTGGTCAACTGTGAGTCGCCGTTGTTAAGATTGAAGAAAAATAAATAGCTTGATTTCAAATTATATAATTACAAAATAACCATACATATTCTGATTGAACGCATTAGATTTAAAATTCTTCGATAGTTATGGAAATTCATTTTATCGACCCGAAAGTCGGTCGAAAATAAGTTGTGTATCAGCCATTACCAACGAAGTTGTCATTGTTTTGACAGCCGTTGACAGTTGGTGTCCAACATTAAAAACTTTACTACAACGGTGCAATTAAGCAATTAGACGTTGAAAGATAGAATAACAGCGTAATATACCTAACTCGTACAACATCATTACAACAGAACATTGTTTTGATATAGTTTAAACAAATACGACAAGCATTTTCTTCTAAAAATCACATTTAATGGTTATGTTACGTATGGATAAACTATGTCAACGCGGTGGCAGCACTTGATGTAGTGTAACTAGCGCACACTGGTGTCAATTCTCGGCGGCACATTCGAATGGGCGCAGGTACGGAGCGAGAACGTTTGCCCACTAAGAAAATTATAAAAATTTTTAATTCGAGATAGGACCGTCGTTTTTGCAGATTTGCGTTTAGGGTAAGGTCAACTATCACCAGTTAAAATATCAGTACTTATTTACGGAACAACCTGTATAAATTAGATTGTATCATCTTATGGAGAATAACGTAAGAACAAAAGATATGTTAGTTGTGATGAAAAGGACACCGAACTTCATTAATAAACTAATTCATTCTGAAATATGTCCCATTATTTCAACAGGTGATAGCTGACCTTAACCCAAACCCAAATCCGCAAAAACGGCGGTCCTATCTTCCTATTAAATTTTCAAAAAATGAGTATGGTCCTGCGACGCGTTGAAAATCAACTTTCTTTGATGGGAATACCATGAAATATTGCAAAACAACCTTTATTGTCGATAATTATTTTCATATTAATTTTTTTTTTTTTTTTCTGGGAACTGAATTTCATTGAATGGTCTAATATTAATTATGAAACAAAAGACCCTTTCCGATCTTATACTTTTGAAATACTTATTATGTATTATTATTAAAATAATTTTGAGTAATAAACAAACTCGTATATGAACAAACAAACCCTTAGAAAATGATTATTGTTGATCGTTAATGATTCATATCGCAATTATTTTACCTGAACGATATCGAAGCATTTAATCGATGGGAAAATGTGACCGCATTTATTCCGTGAAGCTACCAGCCATAAATTCATTAACGACGTATGCGGACCGGACCTATGTTATGTGCTTGCTGTGCGAAACTTCTCCGTATATTCGACGTTTTAATAAAATTAATTTTAGTCATTCCAATATGCATGTGCAATTTTTATCGTCAATAGGAAATTTTCTATTGGGAATGTTGAAATTAAAGAACGATCGTTAAATAAATTATTACCTATATAAAACAAACTTTGAATACAGATTTTCAATCAGATTAATTCTCGCGTTGCAGTTGTCAAAGTATCTTATTCTTTTCGTTTATTTTCACAATTTTAGTTTCAGTTCAGTTCATTGAAAGCATCTTTTTTAATATCTGTATATCTTTTTGAATTTTTTTTTAACGTTACAATGTCACTCTACCCAATAATCGTGTTCATTTATCATAAACGTTTTCTACGGAAATCTAACCCTCTTTTTACAAATATTTAAAAAATAACCGTAAAGTCAAAAATATCTATACGAATCGCGAGAGCCTTTAATCTTTAATAATTTTACGGTGTGATTTTTCCATATATGGAAAAATCACACTGTAAAATTATTAAAATGTTATATATATATATATACAGGATGTTCCGTAAATTAGTACTCATATTTTAACTGGTGATAGTTGACCTTACCCTAAACGCAAATCTGCAAAAACGACGGTCCTATCTCGAATTAATATTTTTTAAAATTTTTATAATTTTCTTAGTGGGCAAACGTTCTCGCTCCGTACCTGCGCCCATTCAAAATGTGCCGCCGAGAATTGACACCAGTGTGCGTTAGTTACACTACCATCAAGTGCTGCCACCGCGTTGACATATTTTATCCATCGTAACATAACCATTAAATGTGATTTTTAAAAGAAAATGCTTGTCGTATTTGTTTAAACTATACCAAAACAACGTTCTGTTGTAATGAAGTTGTACGAGTTAGGTATATTACGCTCTATCTTTCAACGTCTATTTGCTTAATTGCACCGTTGTAGTAGTTTTTAATGTTGGACACCAACTGTCAACGGCTGTCAAAACAATGACAACTTCGTTCGTAATGGCTGATACACAATTTATTTTCGACCGACTTTCGGGTCGATAAAATGAATTTTCATAACTATCGAAGAATTTTAAATCTAATGCGTTCAAACAGAATATGTATGGTTATTTTGTAATTATATAATTTGAAATCAAGCTATTTATTTGTCTTGAATCAGTAATTGTGAAACATCCTTAAGCTTTCGTATCTTGACAACGGCGACTCACAGTCGACCAAGAAAATATTCGGCGCAGAGCAATATTGTACTGGCTGACTGCAGTGGTCAGGACCGGAGTCAAAACTATAATATTGTTTTTCTGGAACATTGTTCAATGTAGGACCGCCGTTTTTGCACATTTAGATTTAGGCTATGGTCAGGTATCACCTATTAAAATATCAGTACTTATTTACGGAACAGCCTGTATATAGCCTTCTGGTTGGCGAAAGTTAAGAAACATCGTCCACCCTTTTTTCAAGCCTATAAGAAACAGCGGTATCGTTTGGTTCAATTAGCGGGCCATCAGGGTAATTTCAAAGCTGGACCTGATCAGGGAACGATTTTGAAAAAACTTTGTGCTAAGGAAGAAAAATGTTTTA
The DNA here is from genome assembly GCA_018397195.1 of Lethrus apterus. Lineage (NCBI taxonomy): Eukaryota > Metazoa > Arthropoda > Insecta > Coleoptera > Geotrupidae > Lethrus > Lethrus apterus. The sequence goes on from JAFFZR010000319.1 coordinate 12,207, forward strand.
AGGTAAGTGGTACGTAATACTGATAATTAACACTCTTTTACAATTATTTTTTTTTATTCAACTTCATTACTTAAAGGAGGAAATAAGATGATCCCAATAATTGAATTATTTATCGTATTAAATTTTTTTGTATTATTATGTATTACTTCGCATGTTTTTATTTTTCTGCTATGATTGCGAAGCCTACTTCATTCAAAAGATTACTTTAGAATTTCATCAAAATCGAAACGGTTTTGTTAAAAGTCCATAAAATTTTCTTCTTCATTGGTTTTGGAGCAGGAATATGTTTGACTTTAAGAACTGACAGAGTTTAAGATTTTGCGTCGTTTACTCTTTTATTGAAAGATTAATAACGTTGTTAAAATAGACTTAAACATTATTGAGATATGCAAAAACACTATACAATTTGCATAGAATACAAGATATACAGGGTGTAACATTAGAGCGATATTCTTCGATATCACCGTTGTTATGCAAAATACAAAAAATATTTTAAGACAAAAGTTTTTTGAATTTATGGTCTTCACTACGTAAAATTATTTTCAGTTATACGGAGTGTTTCGTTTGTGCGCAACCACTAACAACTTTAGAATTTTTAATGGAACATTCTATATATTATTACAATTTTGAATTTACTGGGTAATTCTAATTTCTAATATAAGTTTGTATAAGATAATATTTGTCTATGTCTATTCTTTTTTAAGATATTTGAATTTATTCGGAAATTTTGACAGCTGACGGTCCTCGGCAAAACGCCTATATTTCAATAACGAAATACAGCATGATCATGAAATTGTATGCAACGCTAGAGGGATCTTTAGTGATAATAGTAAAAGCATTAGAAATTCGATATGTAACACAACATAATAAATCTTCTTTTTGAAACAATTGAAATGCGGAAAACTTAATTTTTTTTTAATGGAATCCCTATATTTTTATGCATTAGTCAAAAGCAAAATGTAATTGTCTATTAATTTGAATAAGCATCATATGTAGTTTAAATTAATAATTTTCGAGATATTGATGTATTTTTTAATTTTCCTACATTGTCATCTCTCCTGAGAACCATAAAAGTAGTTTTTATATGTTTTTTAAAACAAAGTTGATAAACTATTAACTAATAAAATAGAATGTGCTGTAAATAAGAAGATACACCATGCTTTACATTTCAAAGTTTCATAATATTCACACATTAAATAGAGAAACTACAAAATTCCATATCTTTAATAGGAGTTACCTATAGGGGAAGTGTGGATATGATGGCATATTTGATATGATGGCATACTTTATATGATGGCACCCTGTGTGTATTGGCGGTATTTATTTGAATTACGTTAGTTCAACACTTGCCCGTGACTGAACACACTACACTGTTGTTGTTATTTGTAAGTACAACATTTTCTTTTATGTTAATAATTTTATTAATTTGTGGTTGTATGGGTAATTATTTGTCAGATTTTGCTGATACATATTAAAGGCTTTATTTTAAGATTTCCAAATGTGGTAATTTTTTAAAAATAATGTTAGATTAGAATATGTAAAGCGGGCAATATCTATGGCCTTGTGTTTTTGATATAATGGCGCCCTAATTGCATCCTATGATGGCATAGGGTGCCATCATATCAAACGCCTTTAAAATTTGCTTACCTCAGTAATTATTTTTACAGAACTTACATGTGTGCTAGCAAAATGCCTAAAGTTGAAAGATCAGTTAATCGCCATGCTTGGAAAGAAGAAAATATGCGTGAAGCTGTGGAAAATGTGCAACAAAAGAAGATGGGCTGGAAGCTTGCTTCTAAAACTTTCAACGTTCCTGCCACTATTCTACGCCGCGCCGCAGAATTAAAAAAAAAAAATATGTGAGTTATGAGAAAGGCAACCTTGGAGGATTATTAATTCAACACCAGACATTGAAGAAGAGAAATCTGCAGAAAATGCCATGCTGCAAAAAGAAAGGGCAAAGTTGGCGAGAGCGGAAAAGAAAAAGATTAGAGTTATTGAAGTATCAGATGAAGAAACCATACAAATGGATAAGGAAGATGATAGCGATGAGGATGCCGCATGTTTGTACTGGAACGAGCTATACTCCAGGTCAAAACCCAAAGAGTTTTGGCTCAAAGGTCAATTATGTAAGAAGTGGTCCCATGCAGTTTGCGCAGACAAGGATCGAAAAATGAAGAATTCCATTTGTGAAATTTGCGAGTAGCTTTAAATGTCCGCATTTCCTATCATTTTAAGTGGGTTCCATCATAGCAAACGGGTTGCAATGATGGCACCCTTGGCATAAAATACTATTAAATTAATAATACACTCAATATTGTGTTTTTCTTTCTTTTTGATACGCAAATACCTTCATCATGATAATCTTAATATGTATTCTTAATCCTAATGCAAACATAAGTTATTTTAAATATTAAAAACTAATAATTAAAAAAAGGGTGCCATCATATCCACACTTCCCCTAGTTCTGTTCCGTTTTGCATATTCAAAAACGAGATGTCGGTTATGCTATTTTAATTTTTATTTTCTTATTTTCCAAAAATTTTTTTCGTTAACATTAATATATTATTTAGTTTATAATAAATAATATTGCGTTCCTATCGTATTCTATTATTAAGTTTTTTTTTGTGGAAAGAATGACAGAATCCGATAATTGGGATATAATGAAAATGCCATGAAACTTACATATTTTGATTAATGATGAAACTCAAAAAAGCACTAATATTACATAAAAAATATGACATTTTGTGATCTCTATATTTAATGTGTGAACATTATAAAACTTTGAAATGTAAAGCTTGGTGTATCTTCTTATTTACAGCATATTCTATCTATTAGTTCGTAGTTTATCAGCTTTGTTTTAAAAAACATTTAAACATTACTTTCATGGTTCTCAGGAGAGATGACAATGTAGGAAAATTAAAAAATACATCAATATCTCGAAAATTATTAATTTAAACTACATATGATGCTTATTCAAATTAATAGACAATTACATTTTGCTTTCGACTAATGCATAAAAATATAGCGATTCCATTTAAAAAAAATTAAGTTTTCCGCATTTCAATTGTTTCCAAAAGAACAAGATTTATTAAGTACGTTGTGATACATATCGAATATTTTACTATTATCACTAAAGATCCCTCTAGCGTTGCATAAAATTTCATGACCTTGCTGTATTACGTTATTGAACTATAGGCGTTTTGCCGAAGACCGTCAGCTGTCAAAATTTCCGAATAAATGCAAATATCTTAAAAACGAATAGACATAGACAATTATTATCTTATACAAACTTATATTAGAATTACCCAGGGAATTCAAAAATGTAATAATATATAGTGTTCCATTTAAAATTTTAATGTTGTTCGTGGTTGCGCACAAACGAAACACTCCGTATAACTGAAAATTTTAGGAGATGGAGACCATAAATTCAGAAAACTTTTGTCTTAAAATATTTGTTGTATTTTGCATAACAACGGAGATATCGAAGAATATCCCACTAATGTTACACCCTGTATAATCTATATGATTTTCCGAAGAGAGTTTTGGTTTGGATCCTACGTTTTTTGTGCCTTTAAGATTTTGTTACAGCAATCGTTCATGAATTTAATAATTGAATAATTTTCTGCTTGTGTGATTTAGAGGGCGACGCAGATACTACCACTGAGACTTCTTGTGGATCACAATTTATTAAGAAAGAATGTTCGAAACTTGCTCGAAATGCATAGAAATATTCGTTAACTTACTTTAGGTACGCTAGTAAAAGCCATTCAAACCAATCATATGAATTTTTTATTTAAAATATTTTTCATATGTTATATTATATTATTAATCAGTTCTGTTTAAAGTTCAAGAATCACGTCCAACATTTCAAAACATCTTCCATGTGGACGTAGCTTATGGTCGACGCGTCGTGATGGGCCGTTGTGTAGCAAGTATGGGAGTGGGGGGAGACTCGTGAGCTGAATTTAATGTGTGCATTTGCCACCAGAGTGCAGAGGCGACATTGGGTCTTTCGCATTACAGGCACCGTTTGCCGTTGTTTGCTTACTTACGCGCGTCGTTTCAGTCCTCCTTCTCGTTATTTGTCCAATTTACGGTCGCGTTTACGACGACACTTCCCTCCTCCTTCCTAAAGCTTTACGCGACATATCCCTTGAACCGGCGTTGGAAAACGTTCCGGTAATAACGGATATAATCGTCAGTGTACGATTGGGAATTGCTCCTATGAAAAACGTATCGAACCACAGCGAAAACTTTTAAACGATTAACAAACATGTTAGCACTAAATTCTAAATGTACAAATTCTTGATGTACAAAACCATGACATTGGATTAAATTAGTTTACGATTGATGATATTTCTTATACGTCTTATTCGTTTTTATTCGAAGAAAATATTCTATTATCTTCAGTAATGCATGAATATTAACACAGTTCACTTATTAGTTTAAATATGTTTCAATTTATAGAAAAAAATGTGCTTAAAAAATCTGCAACATGATTCAGTTGTGTAACGATTCTACATGTACATCTCAAAGAATTGCTTAAATATAAAGAATTTTATCATCTTTCTTTCCACGCAGTTTCTTTCCCCATCACCACCCGCCCTATCGATGATGTTCGGTAAGACATAAGCGCACTCCGAGCGCTGGAAACTTGATCTTGTCTGGATTCCCGACACGTCAATTCAAGTAATATTTCTTATATTTCACGATTGTCGAAAGGTAAACCAATCTGCGATAAAGCGCGTCGAGTGTTTTCTTTTGTGTTCGCGCCCGCGACGAAGTGAAAAAAGACATTTTTAAAGCACACGCTTCATCGACAAACATATGTATTAGATGCGGTGGTGGCGGACGAAAGGATGGTACAGGTTATTGGTTTTCGGCATGCATCGTTTTAGAATGCAATTTCAATATACTACGGAAGAGGACAAAGATACAGAACACCGGTTTATAATGACGGAGCTCCTAGGAGTCGCGAATAATTTAATATCTTATGTAGATAGCTTTGCATGTGAGACGACGACGGTGTTTGGGTTATTCGTGTATGAGAATAGATGAATTTTTTATTCGTTTATGGCATAGATTATACTATGTATGTGTATATAAACATATACAATATTTGAATGTAGGGGTTCTTAACTTATAATAAATAACTCTCTTGTTTGCTTTTTCATTCAAAAAAACCTTAAACTCTTGAACAACTCTGCTTATTTCTTAAAAATTTTCCTAATTCTGCAACGGGAAATTTTCATGGAAGGAGGCCCGAATTTGTATTTAAACGAAAATGTTTTAGTAAAACCTATGTTTTTGTAAATCTTTTCAGAATGCCTAAAATCATTTTGATCTATTGCTTTATTCAATGGCGGATTTTGTATCTGAGGGACGCTAAGCCCAAACAAAATTTGGTGTTCAACCTAATAATATTTTAAAGCTGGTCAAAATTTGTAAATTCGTCATGGAAATTTAAATGTTTTTCTATTAAATTAAATGGTATCTATTAGGTATTGCGTGATTCGCCCCGGAATCAAAAAAATATGTTATCATATTAACAGGCCCGCCCATAAGTGGGATCAAAGCGTACGCTTATTACAGTTTTGCAAAAATCCGACACTGATTAACTTTTTTTAATAGAATTAAATTTTTTTAAAGTCCACGAGTAAAACTGCATAATTAAATAAAAGCGAAAATAATTATAAATACACCTCATTGTGACATGGTATTTCCAAAATAGTCGAACCTATACCAATTTTCAAGTCACTTCACTAAGAATCTCTAGTAAGTGTCTCGAGTTCTTTAAATTAAAAAAAAAAAAGAAAATTTGTATATCAGTTTCTGGAGCTTGTAATTGATTAGAGGATTGCTAGCTTTGTAACTTTCCAAAGTTCATAGAGGTGAGAGAGTTTACTGTGATAGAGCGTTGAATCCTGACCAAGTTCTAATTGTAAATTTTGGTTTCTCATTTCCTAAGGGTTTGGTGGAATTTCCATGAAACGAAAGCACTATCACAATACATTTTTCCAACGCAGAAATTAATTAAATTTACTTGGACGTAAAATGATACAGAAATTATTTTTAAATTAATTAAAAGAACTTCGTTTGGATACTAAACGCATCACAAGGAAAATAATGTTAAAAAGTAAACTAAAGATGAGAGATGAACTGAATATTGTGAGCAACTGGAAGTGGAGAAAACATGAAGTTTCCATGATGGCAGAAGAATACTGATTTGCAGTAGCTAAAGGGAAAAGAATGAGAGGTAAATGGTCCAAAAAATATAAACGAAATACATTATGGACGTACTGTGAAAATATTTGCTGAATTATTGGTAAACAGATATACAATAAACGAGTAGATAGGAGAATAAAGAAAAACGCAGTAAAAGTAGTTGTGAAAACATTAAGTAGACTGTGTTGCAAATTCGTACTCAATACATTAAGCAAGACGCAGTACATAACTCTTCTTATTAATGAAGACTGAAAGGACAGTTTTAAGACGAATATGGCATTGAAAATAAGGAAAGGAAAGTTGCAACAAACAGCGTCATCAGAACTAGGGCAAGTAGAGCAAATAACAAAAGAAGAGTTCGTAGTGTGTAGAGGCAGATCAAAAGTAGAATAAAAGTGTGGAAGAAGATAGATGGAAGAAATACACACAAATGATGTATAAAATATAAAATACATGTATTACGGTAGCAGATGGACGTATAAGAAGATTGGTAAGGAAACTGGATATATTCAAATTGTATGCTATAAAAAACTACATTTTCGACAAAATTTATCCAAACTTATTGTTGTGTTCCACTAACAAAACTAGTTTATTATCAAATTATCGAAGTTTAATCGTTTTCATATTTTTTGTTTTTTCTTTCCCGCCAAACCAATACATAAAGAGTTTTTTAGAAAAAGGTACGTTTTATACATAAAACCCATCGTTTTCTTCTCTACACGATTTTCATTACTCCAACTTTACACATTTTTTCAGTGAAATATCTTGACCTTAAAAATTTTAAATTAAATGGATAATAACTTGAATAAATTATACCTAGTAATCCTTCAAATTCACTGCGCCCATTTGCGCTTACTCGCAATAAGAAATTAATTATTTAAATATCATTATTACTTAAGGGGGCAATAAGTGTGCACGCAAGGCTGCCGCGTGGGTAAACGGCGTCTTTGTGCAAATTAAATTTTAGCGCCCTATCACATGATTTGTAAATTATAACAAATTTAGGCGCTTCGTAATTGAATTTCAAAAGAGTAGATATATGGGTTGGGCTCGCTACGTAATTGAAATTCAAAAAAGGCGCCACTTCTATGACGACATAGCGCCGGTCGATTAGACGCCTTTGTGCGGGGCGCAACCTACACACCCGCACGCAGCGACACGTTTGCAAAGATGTCCATAACATAATGAAATTTTGTCGCAGAAGATGAACTTTTTTCCATACACTCACTACAGCGACAAAATGATTTCGATAAAATTTATAAATAAATAAACTGTATCGCATTCGCTATTCGAGATGATATCTTTCAAAATTAAATAATAGTTAAACTAAGAAACGGACTGGTATTATAAGCGTAATTTTAATTGTAGGTATTATTCCAAAATATATATGTCAGTGGGTTTTGTTCCAATTTTACACATTTTAAAATATTTTTTAAAAATAAGTGTCCTTTCTTAAAATTAAGAATTAATTTATCGTCACCTTCGATTAGAAGAGATTCATTAAACATTCTAATACGTACGAGAAGAGTAAAGAGAAGAGCTTCCATAGCAAAGATAATTCGTTTCTGTATGATGAACGTGACTTCTACTATAACCGACGTGGATAGGAAGCGCTGTGGCCGAATATCCAAGTTATGTAAAAGGCCCGTTATTAGTCAAACGACCTACCGGAAATTAGACTGTGAGATATGTGGACGTCCGACCTCCACATTTTCAGTGATCGCGACCTCGCCGCATTCCTCATTCCACCGGGCATGCTTCGAAAGACGTACGACACAGATAATGCCAGCAGTTAAGACGCTGCGCCCTTATGATATTGGATTTGCTGATGGGCCTTAAAAATTTACGAGGAATGCACTTAAATATTACTTTGAGTTTCGGTTTGATTTTGCTGTTGTACGCTTGAGACGCTTAAGACATTAACGGAATTACATCTCTATTTCTAGACGTAAAACTCATGTCTAATATTTCGTCATTAAAGTGAAAGCTATATTACAAGCAATTAGGTTAAAATTAAAAATATTATGTTTTATACAATACCATTTTAAGTCATATTATCTACAAATAGAATATTAATTAATTTTTGATTTTAAAGATGAAGTACCGCCTCAAATAACTAACAAAAATAAGGGATTTTTACTTATTATACAGTTATATCTCTTAGCAAATTTGTTGTTTAAGAAATTACTTAAATATAAACGTAAGATTGTTGATTTTCCCATAGGGTATTATTCATTTTTGCCCATAGATTAAATTTTTGACATCATAGAGAAAATTCTACGAAAAAAGAGAAAATTAAAAAAAAATAGTAAACATTTTTGTCACAAAAGTTTTTGGTTATGTTTAGGAATTATTACACCATCTGTGAAAACATAATTCTATTATAAAACAATATTATTTCAATATTCCAAGCACACAAAGCGCATCGTCTCAATTCTTTTTAGTTTGTATGTTTGACGTTCCTGCAAACGATGATAGCACCATTGTTGAATTTAACACAATATTCACGTATAACGTAGTTCTATTGTAAATTTATAATTAGGTTAAACGAGTTGTGTTAATTTGCTTTTCCCTAAGTGAAGTTGCCAACTCGGTTTAGTTCTGCGCGATACGTTGAGCAAAGTTGACATGCAGGAAACTGAACATTTTATAGGATTTAGGGATGCAATCAAATTTGATATAAATCAAATCAATTATAAGGCACAGATTACATGAATCAATATGATTTTATATGCAGGGGGTGGTTTAAAATTGTATGTCGAAATGGGACCGCTATATAATTTAAACCTTGTCTTTATCCCGCAGGTGATTTTATAACATAATGAGGCTCTTATATGCAAATTATTGTAAAACCATCAGTTATTTTCAGCTAAACTGGAGCGTACTGACGAAAGTTCGATAACTAAATAATCAAATTTTGTACTTAATTATGTCGGAGACGAGCAATTTACATAAAATCTCAGGAAAGGGTAAACTTTTATTGCATTATCAAGTCATTCGCGCGCGCGCACATCCTATATATGTACGTTGTGAAAATTATTTTATTTAAAACTCAAACTTGACTAACAGTAACCTAACACACTAACGAAATTCAGTAGGAAATTTTCCGCTTGTTGTCAAACTTTGGCGGTCACAAATAATCGAGTTCCGTGCATAATTTCCACGCTGCTTTAAACGCGCGGTAGTTTCGTTTTATAGCAACACAGTCTAGGAAATTGTTTGTTTTACACGAACTGTAGATTGCATGAGGCAAAATACATTACAATAAGATCAATTCATTTTATTTGTTTTGATATTCGAAAAGTAAGCTGAAGATAATAAAAAAAATTTAATTTTGTAATTTTATTTAAAGCGACACTTCCACTCGCACTCCACTCGCACTCGGTATGACAAAATTGATTACGTATGAACTATTCTATTCTATTAACTGACTCTTTTAACTCTTTCTAGAGAGAAGGAAAGACATAGACGAAGACGGAAATATACAAACTGTAAGAAAATATCTGATCATGAATTTAGTTACGGTTTGTAAAAGTTCACAAGAAATTTCTGTAGATTTTCGGTTTTATCTGAACAGGCCACGGCCGTATGGACGCACATATTGTTATTTTACGTGTAAAAATTATTGTTGATATTTAAACTTAGTATCTTAATAAAAAGAACGGTATTTGTACATTAGACTTGCAGGATCAATCAGTAAAGGACATTCATTTTAAAATTAATTCCTATCTTAGTCGATAGTGTGCTGATAGTAGGGTCCATAAGGTGCTCCGTCGAGCGGAAAAGTCACCAGATTGTAATAATCCGCATATTTGTCCGACGTTTTCGCTTTAATAAACTTTGATATATTTTCACGGGCGCGCGTCCCGGCGAAAGTAATTACCGACTGAGAATTTCATATCCGGCACCTATACGACGTTCAAACGACGTTCTACTCGCGAGTCTCGTCTTCCCTTAAATTACAATAACTGTCGGAAATGTTAACGTTTCGTCGTTTTACACGAGCCCAACCACCAACCTCCTCCATCTGCCCAGAGTAATCGTCATTCGTGTTACGAGGTAACAAATTTACCCCCCTTTTCATTATTCTCCCTTAACTCGATCTGTAATAATAAACGTTATGAATGACTTTGATATTGAGTTATTTATTAAAGGGGTTTAAAATAGACCATCACTTTGGAATTCACAAGTTCCAGAATATTATAATAAAATTGAAAAAAATGAATGGGATAAAATGTGCGCTAGATGTGTGCATAATTTTCAGAATTTATGAAGCCATATCGGGCAATTTCCTTGCAGAAGAAAGAAAGTTATCAAATATGTCTAATATTATTAGCTATCAAGTCTCCTGAAACAGAATTCCTTGACCTAACGTCAACCAGAATGTGAAATATCCTTAAAGCTGTGAAGTGTATAAGAAATTGTTAGTCTTTTGCAGGTTGGAGCAATATGAATTGTATACAACGCCCGACTGTAGACAAACGGTAACTAAATGCCTTCTTATTTCTTATTTGCGGTTAAACTGAATTGGACCTTTCAGAGAAAGTGTTCAAGATAATCTAAAACCGTCATCCACTCAAACTTATGCCAATAGCGCAGAAAGTTCATTGTAAAGAAAATGCGTACCCTATGGAGTATTCAGCGATATTGTAATTAATTTCTTATCATAAGCAGGAGTAAACGCTTCATAATTCTGGCGTACTTTCCGTCAATGGCTCTTGTGCAATACGGGAAATTAGCACTTGTTTAAAATCATTGTCTATTTCATACAAAGCTTCATTTAACCTACAACTTGGGGTAGGTTAAACGAAGATCCAAAAATTTATATCTGCTTCGTACTTCCTACGGTCAAAGGAGGCGAGTTATAATAAGAAGTATATAGATCTATGCACACATGGTAGGACACCGGATTG
>JAFFZR010000321.1:0-24582 GCA_018397195.1 Lethrus apterus
TTCTTTTTATTGAGTCGAAGGCTTGTTTAAAGTCAATAAAAAGCATCTCCAAATCTATTTGGTGCTCATATGCCTTCTCCATTATAAGTTTTACTGCATGGATTGCATTTACGGTTGATTTTCCTTGTGTAAATCCACATTGGTACTGTCCTACTACTTTATTTGTAATTTTCGCTAACCTTGTCTGTATTATTGCTGATAATATTTTGTACGCGGTATTAAGAAGTGTTATTCCTCTATAATTTTGGCACATTTGCTGATCTCCTTTCTTATGAATCGTTATCACTTCCCCTGTGTCCCATTCCTTCGGCATTCTTTCCTCTTTCCAAATTTTTTTAATAAGGTAATGTAATCTTTCTTTCAGCTCATCGCCCCCGTATTTAATAAGTTCCATGTTAATTCCGTCCTTTCCCGGTGCTTTCCCATTGCGGCTTTTTCCTATGGCCTGTTCTATCTCTTCTCTTGTTGGTTCAGCTGTTATGTGAGGAACTGAGAACTATTATTAAAGGCTTTACCTACCCCATATGTATTTTTACCAGATTCAACGACAACCTATTTGAAGATTTTCCATACTCTTAGATATCAGTGTTTAGCTTTTTTCTTTCAAAATCTTTCCAAGCTTCTTCGTTTTGTGGTTCAATCTGTAAGGTTTTTATTGTTTCCAATTCAACTTTTCTCCTGGTTTCATACATTTTTTTTCTAATAGTATATCATACGTATTTTTCCTTTATGATAGCTTCTACGCAGCACATTTTATAAACACAAAGACGTCTTTATGTTTATAAAATGTGTTTGTCACAATTAGGTTATGTGTTAGGCTAGGGTGATCAGATTTCCAATCTATTTCCACACATTCAAACTCCCGCTATAGTTAGAAACACTGGCGTATGGTTGGGTTCGCTCCGTAATTGAAATTTAAAAAGTGTTACTAGGAGTACATTTAGAGTGCAAAGATGTATGGATATATGGGATGTGGGTTGGGTTGGCTACTTAATTAAAATTCAAAAGGCGTACATTCATGCTGAATGCTGGACGTTTTGCTGTACATTCGTGCATGCTGTACAGCTTGCTATATTTCCGTATAATACAGCGAAATGCTGTACGTATGGTCACCCCATGTTACGCAATGAAAACGAGTACAACGCCAATTAGTTGGGAATGGAGGATTATAGAATGTGTGGATTTTGTGTAAAAGATGTCAGATGAGGTCGTATTGAATGGACGAGGATTACAGAAGGCATGGCTTCTGTGGAAAATTAAGTATGCATGAAATTAGAGTGGGAGGTAGAAAAGAAAATATGCAAGAGTGGAGGGAGGAGGAGGACTGAAGGTGCTACAAAGAATGGATGGATAATTAAGTAAGGTGGGGACAAGTAATTAATTCATTTAAAGAGGTGAATAACAAATAAACATCTTTTTGAAAAAGACTTTTACTATTATTATTTCTGGTTCTTGCTAATCAATAGCTGTTGTACAAATTCTCGTATTCCTACTCCGCCATTAAAATTGTATTCTTCTTAATTCATTTCAAAATTTATCTCATTGAATGCTTTTTCATCTTCTTTAGACCGCAGAGTTGTTGTTTTATTTGTATTCTTCTCCATTGATTATTTATTATTTCCTAATTATTTTCTTCAGGATATTTTTTCTTAACGTTCCTTCGCTGCTAAGCAATTATATCTCATCCATCTCGGTCTCTAGTCTTCCACCATGTCATCTATATAGACGGTTATCATCTTTAGTTTACATTTGACTTCCATTATCTTTTTCTTTTTATTCCAATTTTCTGTCTCTCTTATTAGCATGTCTCGCTTTCCATCTTTATTTATTTGGCCATTCTTTTGTTTGTTTGTGTTTTTAAGAAGTCCTTTATTTAAATTTTTGTACCATTCACTCACACAGAAGCTGTACTGACGATGGGTGTAACCCAGAAACTAACGTTAGTCTACAGTTAGTATGAGAAGATCAATACTGGTCGAGCACGTGGTTCATTACCTGTTATGGTATTTTTTTTTCTGATTTTATATTTAGAGAACGAAACAAATACTATAAAGTTTTAATATAAATTAAGGCAAATCTTGATAAAATTACGTTTTATTAAAATGAACGCCAAACCTTTATAACGCTTTATGTAACTTTGCAGATACTTAGGTTGGTAGCTGGGGATATTTGGGTTAGTAATTGCAGATATTTCGATCAGTCGTCCTAATTATAAAGTAACTTCTGGCCTGGTGGCCCATGGCTTGTTGGTCTATTTTGTAAGCTCTATTTTCTCCACTTCCTTTTGTCTTTTGCAGCTTTCTCCAACCTCTTACTCTTAGTTCTCTCCGGTCATTTTCCACTTGTCTCTTCCAACTTACTCGAGATCTTCCTTTTCCCCTATTATTTACTGACTGCGTATCTGTTACATCATATATAATACAACATTCGCCTTTTCCCCAAATGTGACCCAACCACAAGATCCTTTAGGATTTAACCACTTTGGATATCTTGGGTTCTTAATGTAAGTCGTATATCTCCCTATTGTCCTCCACTCTCATATTCCTTCCACTTTCTTGCCGCGAACTATTCTCCTACGCATCGGCCTTTACCATATTTCTAAATCTTCCTCTTGCTTTCTCCGTTGTCAATGTTCCTATGAGTGTACAAGCTGGCCTTTTTTTAATTCTACGTTTTATTTCTCTTTCCTTCCTCCCTTTTCACTTGCTACGACTCCTAAATATATAGGCATATAGTCTTTCTAATTCCGCCTTTTTGATATCCTGGTCATGTTCAAAATAATTTTTTCTTCCTAGTTTGGATTTCACTTTAAGTACTAAATTAAATAAAACCGTGGAGAAAGGATTACCTTGTCTTAGTCCAGACGTCTTAATTATGGTAATTAAGGAGATTGCTGGTCTAGTGGCTTAGTCAGTTGCTAGTAATCTCAATGTATAGGGTTCAAGTCTTATTGGGGAGTAAATTTATTTCATTTAAGTTTACAGTTTTCTGACTTTGAATTGGTTTTCCGATCGGATTATTTTGATTAGAATTTCGACGTTTCCCTAATCTTTGTAGCGTATGCTGAACAGGCTTTAACATCTGTAAGACGGTCATGGCCGCAACCAAATCCCTCCCTCTCAGTCCAATTAAGTTCTTCGAACTTGGGAGAAGTATGAGAGGGAAGGAAGGAAAAAAAAGATTTCCAAGAATGAAAGTGCCATTTTTCTTTCTGTTTTTTCTCGGTATTTTCGTCTCTTAGTTTTTAAGAAATAAGTTTTTAAGAAATTGGCTGATTAGAATAATCGGACGGAAGAGCAACTCAAAGTCAGAAACGTAACACACTTACGTACGATATAAAATTCCAATGTCTCTAACTAGGACTTGAACCCTAGACTTTGAGATTACTAGCCTAGTGACTAAGCCACTGGACCAGTCATCCCATTAGTAATAATGTTAATAAAAATAATATTAATAAAAATAATATTAATAAAAATAATATTAATAAAAATAATATTAATAAAAATAATATTAATAAAAATAATATTAATAAAAATAATATTAATAAAAATAATATTAATTAATAATAACTAGGCTAGCTGGCTGAATACCATTTAGGCTGATAGTTTAACAGACTATAGCTGATAGTCTGACAGTCGGTTAGCAGTCATTTTTACAGACACGTGAGTTAACAGATAGTCAAGCTAGGCTAGATAGTCTAGCAATAGTTTTGCATTTAGTTTGGTGCTTGATAGATAATTTGGTAGATTGGAAGTACGACAGGTTAATAGACAAGATGAGAGAACCTTAACCTTAACAGTCAAAACCATAAATTTCTAAATGATTGTGTCGTCCAGTTATGTATGAACATTTAAATATATTGTGTCGCCCTGATGGTGTCATGCCGACAGTGAACGAAACGTCGACCGAATTGACGCAGTTCTAGTCTGGATATAAAGAAAAAAATATCATTTCTGTCGACGATAAATGTAGCTTGTACACTTGTTTAATTATTTCTCGGCAATATCGAAAAAATCGTTCTCCTTGATGCCGTTCCAAATTGTCAAATGATTACATCATCGAACGCGTTAGAAACACGCGCGACTATTTCCCATCTCTGTCGCTCATCAGCGATGCCGATGCCTTTTCATTCGAAAGGCAAATCTATATGGACGTGGGAACGCGACACATCCCATATGTCATCACGGAGCCGATCAAGAAGAAATTGAAGTTTATTTAGAAAATAAACATAGAAAAATCGACGTCGTTGTTCACATGAACGTCACGCGATGTACAACATTGCAAATTCTATATTGAACCGATCGGTTGTTGATTTAAACGAACGGAGGCGGTTTTAATTTAAATACTTCTTGTTATGATAATAAACTTTGAAGTTTCCACCTTTCGACTTTGTAATTTACGCTCTTTGAGAAAGACGTCCTTGGCTTGTAATTGAATCCATCGTTAGCATCGTGTAAATTTTTACTTATGTGCGCTTTAATTGCGCCAAATGTGTTTCGACTCGAAACGTCGGAATTGATTGAAGAGAAACATTTCAATAACAAGTTGATTTCGTTTCATCTTGTGTTGAATATCGAATTCAGGCGGAGATGTGCAGCTTATTAGTTTACACGTGTCATTTCGACGTAGACAAGTCGCTAACGAATCTCACAAAAGCTTCGGTAAAAGCGAACGGTTATTTTTAAAGCGCGAGAATGGAAGTTCCTGCACGTGAATATTGCAAGATGTAACGTCGTGATTATCCCACTAACGAATGTCATTTTATAACGTCAGAAAACAAACAGAAAACGTAAAAATTCAAAATTTAATAAACATTAAAGAAAAATGCAAAAAATTTAACGAATAATTTCGTATAAAAACTTTGAAAATAAAAATAAAAAAAATATAGATATATGAAAGGATTAACATTTTATAGTTTATGGTTTCTGGAGCAAGCAATTTCCAGTTCTGGAAACAAAGAAAGAAATGAGAAATAAAAAATTTCATATTGAAAAGAAACCGTCAAATTTTCGCAAAAAAAAAACGGTAAGTAATACAAAATATAATAAAAGAAATAATTATAATTTTCATATCAAATTGTATTTAAATATCATACATTGATGTGATTCAAACTGGGAAACTTTAAAATGCTGGAAAGTAACAAAATTAAATTAAAAAAATGACAAAAAGCAAATGTAAAACAAGAATTTCAAAATGTCAACATGTCGTCAAAAATTGAAAAATATTACTTTAATTTTAATAGTGGTTAGAGAGAAAAAATAACTTATAATTAATTATAGCAGGCGACCAGAGCAAAAATATAAAAATATACAGGCTGTTCAAAATTAATCGTTATGCTTGTATCTTAGCAACAAGATGTTCTTTTGTTTTATAATTTATTTCGCGAAATGCGTATTGCAAGATACTTAAACTTTGTAACCAAGTTCGTATCTCTTTAAATAAAAAAGTTAGCTATTGTAGAATGTTCCCGTGAACAGACTGTATATTCAGCTCTATTTGTAATTTATTTACCTTGGTATTTAATTTAAAAATTCTTTAATTTTTACATCTGTTAGCTTTAATTTGCCATCTAGAAGCTGATGATTAATGCGTGAACTATTAACATAAATATAGAAAACATATAATAAAATATTATATTGTCGAATTCTTCTTATATATTTTGGAAAAAAAAAATCTCTCAAAAAATGAAAATAAACAATCGAATTAAGCAACCAATTACGAAGTTAAAAAAATAAACTATATAGAAACATAAAACAGAAACAGAAAATCAAATAAATACGAAAACCAAAATCAGCGGTTTCAAAACAAAAAAAGTGACAAGTGATCTCTTTGTGATTTTTTTTACTTTTTTCCCTTGATTTTCCCTTGAAGACTTTATTTTGTAAAGTACCAACTTTTGGTGAATTTTGACGCAACGTCAAATTTGTAAGAATAAAATACAAAATGGTTAAAAACTGCACACAAAATAAAAATAAAAACTCCACATTATTTGCAAAATATCAATAAGAAATTAGGTTGGGATAAGTTAAAGTTTAACAGTTTTAGATGTACAGTTGTTCCAATAACAAATAGAAAGGCAAAAAATAAGTTTCGATAATTTCAGAATTTCAAAAAAATCTCATCAAATACATTAAAGTTTGACTATTTTATAATAATACGTATTAAAAAAATTTAACAAAAAGTGTATTCGAAAAATGTTAGCTTAAAATTTACAATGTAATTGACATTTGCAAGTATACAAAAATTATGGAGAGAAAGTAGGAATCAACCAGGTGCAAATCCGGGTTAGAGATGCCATTAAAATATATTGAGATAGAAAATTTCCAGGAAAAAAAATAAACAAATTAAATAAAAACAAAATTATTAACAAAAAATAACTAGTAATACAAAACAAAAATAGAAAAAATAAAAAATAAGTTTCGATAATTTCAGAATTAAAATTTTCAAAAAATCTCATTGACTGTCAGAGATGCCATTGAAATACACTGAGATAGAAAATTTCCAGAAAAAAAAAACAATTTAAATAAAAACAAAATTACTAACAAAAAATAACTAGTAACACAAAACAAAAATAGAAAAAAAGCAAAAATAAGTTTTGATAATTTCAGAATTAAAATTTTCAAAAAATCTCATTGAATAAGTCAGAGATGCCATTGAAATATATTGAGTTAGAAAATTTCCAAGAAACAAAAAAACGAATTAAATAAACACAAAATTAATTGATTAATTAATTAACAAAAAATAACTAGTAATACAATACAATTTAATACAAAAATAGAAAAACGACCGAAAAGAAAAGAATAAACCTGAAAATTATATCAGAAAATACTAAAAGAAGATGAAGAATGGACATGAACAAGTTGGAAGGACAATTAAAAGAAAATATGAAAAACGGAAAAATATCAAAAAATTACAAAAAGCTTAATGAAAATTAAACCATAGATATAAAAGTGGCGATGCAGGCATATAAAACATTATTTTTAAAAATAATTTAAGAATAGAAAAATGGAAAAAATTAACGTAGAAAACGTGGAACGTAAAAATTAATTCCTAATAATGAAAAAAGAAAATTAACTAAAATTGCTTTAAAAAAATAATTAAACAACAAAATGAAAAAAAAAGTCTCATAAAATCTTGTCAATTACAAAACGTCAATTGGAAGAAAATTAGGAATCAAAAATATCAAACGTCAACGCTGTAAGTGTGAACGAATAGAAAAATATTTAAAAAGTGAAAAAATACAAAATATAAAATTTATTTGAGTAACAAAAATCAAATTAAAATACAATAAAATACAAATTTCAAAGAAATACATAAATCAAAATAACATAATCAGTTCAATTATTATTATTTAAATACACATAGTTGCACTCAAAGCTTCATTTTAAGTCCCATGTTCTTCGAAAAGTAATATTGCCAAATTTATTTAAAACATTTTTTCGAACATAAAGTAAAAGATAACGTGCGCATTTCAACTGTTTAAAAAATGTTCATACGTATCTTTTTCAAGCGAAAACGTTTCAATTTATTTACAAAAATATGTGATTTGTTGCGAGAAGTATGTAAACCGCAAGTCAAAAATGTTGACAAATTATTAACTATAGCTTACGTCCAAGGATTTCAAGCAAGGAAATTTGTAAAAAAAATAAATGGTCACGTTTCCAGTTAAAATTTGCTGGGAAATTCCAAACTACATTTTATTACAATTTGTGTAAATGGAAATTCCAAACGGAATAAATAAATTTGAAATAAAATAAAATGAAATTCGAAAACAAAACGTGTTTGCAACTCATCGACCCCCGCCAACCTCTTTTATATTTATTTTATTTTTTACATTTTAAGGTTTTTATTTCTGAAATGGTCTAAGAATTCGTCAGGAAAAAATCTATTTGCTGATTTCCATTCCCCCCCCCCCATATAAATTTTATCCATTTTATATCCAATCAAATTCCGATAAAGCATTTTCTCGAAGCCGGCTTTTTCGTCCGTGACCGTAACTTCGACTTTTCCTCTTGCGTCACACGGATCGTAGGAGTCTACGTATCGATTCGATCGTCGATTGGCGATGTTATTTCGCCCGACGGACGTCGCGAACAAAAGAATGTTTTAATATTTGAACGAAGGCGGCGGGCGGCGGAACAAATCGATTTCGTTGCCACTTCAATCTAAATTCGACCGGCTCGACGGTAAATGTGATTCGAGGATGAGATGGTGAGTTTCAACCGTGAAGATTGAGTTTTTTTTCCGGGATTGATGAGAAATGGATCAAACAATGGAAACGGAACGAGGAAATAAATAAATAAAGACGGCGGGCGCCCGGTTGATTGAACTAAAAATAAAGAAAATTGAAAATTATTTTCTATGTATTTTTCTATACATCTATTATTTAGGTTGATTGAAGCTGATAGTTCAAAACGGAGACGTTATTCTTCAACAGCACATCCAAGTCAATCTATGACTTGATTATGAATAAAATCGGAAAAATTAATAAAATTGTCAAATTATCAAGTTTACGTTTATCTCTTTCATCGGAGTTTCCGTTCGAACGCTAGCTTTCCGCGTAAAATCATTTTATATACTTCACCATTGTGATCGAATTGATCGCAGTTTTGATTTTGAATGTAATCGGTGAGTTTGCCATAAATTCAACATTAATGATATTTTGAGAAAAAACCTTTCAGAGGATTCGCTGTTTCTAAATCGGTTTTCCAAAACAATTAGGTAGATTGTCACTCCACTTCACCACTCCATAAGACGTATTTTGTCAAATAAGAAATGTTTTCAAATTTTAGAGAGAGAGAGAGCAAGTCCCCTTTAAATAAAGAACGAAACGTCTCCTTAGTCTAGTCTTTTCCATCAGAACCATTCTGCACCTCCAGCAGAGGGTTTACATTGTCATCAATCAGGGATCTATGGAAGGTCCATAGTCACCCTCGACTCTTTCTAACTTCAATACAAGAATTCCTAGTCTTCTAGAATTCAAGTCGAATTGTGAAAGTTTTGAGAATTTTTTCCCATTTTCTTATCATTTACATTTTTTTTATTTAATTTGGACCGACCAAACCCAAAGAGTTCCATTTTCTGTGTAAACATTCTATTAGTTATTTTTGCCCAACAAACACTCAACAAATATTTTCTAGAATGTTGGAACTAGGTTGTGTTTGATTGGATTGAATTAAATTAGGTTGGATTTAGTTGGGTTTTACGGTTTTGAACGATTTTTAAATAAATGTTATCGTCACTCTTAAATACTTAATCCTATAAAGTAAGAACACATTCAGAAATAAATGAGGTTATGTTTGATTAGGTTTTCTATGCAACAATTTTTTTACTAAACAATATAAAATTTGCTAAACAATAGAAAAGATAAATATACAGATTGGTTGGATTGGACTGGAGTTTGTTGGATTGAAGGGGCTGGAGCATGTTTGGTTGGTTGGATGATATGTCTTTGGAGGTGACGCCTATGACTTTATTTATAAGCTTTTAAATATTTAAATTTGCACACAAAAAATATTTTCTGGAATGGTGGAATTCGATCCCATCCAACCTAATTTAAAAAATAGTTTTCCAAGAATATATAGACTTACATTGTTGGATTAGACATTTGTAAGTGACCACTATAAGGAAACATTGAAACTACTTCTTTACCTTGCAGTTTTTTTAGAACGTTTTATAATTTTTTTTTTCTTAATTTTAACTAGGCTAGGTTGGATTAAATTGGATACGATAGGATTAAATTTTTGCAGACGACAGAAATGAAAAAAAAAATTGATACACTTCAGTAGATTTAAGATCAGAAAAGACTACACTGTTGGATGGGTTGGATTTGAAAATTTGATTTCAAAAAATTACATTTTTGAAACTTTCAATTAAGCAAGAAAACATGCTATTTTTAAAATTAAGTTGGTTGGTGGAGTTGGATTTGAAAAATATATCTTTGGACATGACGCCTATAAAAAAAACGGTTTTTGGAATATTCACACTTACGAAGGAAAATCAGATGTATTTCTCGTGATAGCTAAGTAAGGTTGGATTCAATTGAAGTTGGATTTAATTAGGTTTACAAATGGCGTTGATTTAAACGATTTAAAGGGTGGTATTTGGAAATTTGTGGAAGGCATCTATAAAAATTGTTTACTAAATTTTGGAATATTTAAACATATAACGATAAGATTGCAGCTATGTTAGGTTGGATAGAATTCGGTTGAGTTCTATTTAATTTGTTTTGCAAATCGAGCAAATGAGAAACGTTCTCGTAAAATTTAAAACAATTAATCTTACCAAACAATCAGAATTTTTTTTTTGATTGCATTGAGGTATATTGGGTGTGACTAAGTTTGGAGATTTTTCTTTGCAGGCATTTATAAAAAACAGTACAAAATTTAAAATATAAAATCATACAAAGAAACAAAAGATATTTTTACAATGTTGTGACTTAGTTAGGTCGGATTGAATTGGACCAAGTTGGATTTGATTAGATTTTGAGACATCTTTGGATATGAGGTTGAAAAGATTCTTTGTAAGTTACAAAATTAGATTGAGAAGGCAGTTTTAGACTCCTGGAAGAAGGCTCGACTGGATTGGAGTGGATTTGGACACCTGTATTCGAGATGCAAAAAGGAATAAAAAAATATATTTAAATCTACTACTGTTGAGTTGGATAAGTTGGGTTGGATAGGATATTTGCATCAGAAAAAAAGATCCACGAACTGTTAACATTTAAACAAATTAAAAACATTAAAACTATTTTATTCTAAAACGTCGTTAGTTGGGTTTCATTGGGTGTGGAATTGGTGTTTTTATGGTGTTTAATTAATCGCACCAATAAAAAAAGGTTTAAAAAGTAAGATTTTGTGAAATGTTGCACTCGAATTTGTTCGGGTTTAAATGTTTGTTTTTATGGACATCTCAATCTAACGACAGAAGACCAAAATATCTTTAGAATATTGTTAGTTAGCTTGGGTTGAATTGGGTTGAGATAGGTTTGATTAGGCTTGGAAATAGATCTTTGGTAATGAAATTTTTGAAAAAAGTTCCTATGCAACAATAAAATCAGTTATTTTTCAGATTGTTGGTTTTGAAGATGTTTCTTTGGAGATAAAGCATTCGAAAAAAATATTGTTAAATTGGGTTTCATTGGGCTTGGACATTTGTTATAGAAAATTGTGTAACTAAATCAATTTTTTTAAGTAACTAGTAGTCTACTAACTAGAAGGTAAGGTGGATAAAGATGTTTTGAAATGGATTTCACTGAGTTGGGTTACGTTTGATTAGGTTTGGAAATTTGTCTTTATTTAATTTAATAAAAATAAATTAAATTTAAATTAATTTAATTTAATATCAAAAATATCAAAAAATATGTTTGAGAAAATGATCTAAATTAGATTGGAATGGTTTGGTTGGACTTGGCTATGTTTGGAGACGTCGTTGGTTAAGGCGTTTGTGAATTTTTTTTTTTTTTGTTGTTAAATTCCAACGTAAAAACTTGCAAAATAACTTGCTATTTTGATGAACGCTCGACTAGCTTGGGTTTAGGTTTGGAAATGACGCACACAAAGAAAATATTTTGGGTTTCGTTGGAAAATGATCTAAATTAGATTGGAATGGTTTGGTTGGACTTGCCAATGTTTGGAGTCGTCGTTGATTAAGACGTTTGTGATTTTTGTTGTTAAATTCCAACGTAAAAACTTGCAAAATAACTTGCTATTTTGATAAACGCTCAACTAGCTTGGGTTTAGGTTTGGAAATGACGCACACGAAGAATGTATTTTGGGTTTCGTTGGATTGGATATTTACATTTAAAGACAGACAATGTATATAAACAAATTTTGATGAATTTTAGAATATTAACATACAATATTAAAATTTAGATCAAATTGGAAACATATTTTATAGACTTTTCGAAACGCGAAGGG
This sequence comes from Lethrus apterus, assembly GCA_018397195.1. Lineage (NCBI taxonomy): Eukaryota > Metazoa > Arthropoda > Insecta > Coleoptera > Geotrupidae > Lethrus > Lethrus apterus. The sequence goes on from JAFFZR010000321.1 coordinate 11,919, forward strand.
TATCATTGGGTTTGTGGGTTTGTCTTTGTAGACATCTAAAATTGGAGATTTGTCTATGGAAATGACACGAATTTTTTGTTAAATTAATATTTGAAGACATAAAAATGGGTTAGGTTGGGCTGTGTACGAATGGATGTAGAGACTTGTCATTGGTGATGACGTCTATGGAAATGTGTAAACTGTCTGAAACATCTAACCTAAAAAATTCGGGAACAATAATTAGGGATTAGGTCGAAATTGAACGGCTCTGTGCGGGTATGTGGTGTTGAAGACAAGGAAACATGAAACATGTACTATGTTGGGTTTGATTGAATTGGGTTGGATCTGATTAGGTTGTCGGATGCAAACATTACGAGACCAGAAAAAATATTTCAGTAACTATGCCCGATTAAGCTAGGTTGGAGCACGTTTGGAGTTGGGTTTATCTGGATTGGGGTAAAGTCTGTGAAAGTTGGGTTGGATGAAAAAAGCCCAACGAAAAAGATCGATTAAATAAAAGGCGGAACTTAAAGTATTCGAATGATGAAACCCACAAGACATACAAAATAAATACTAATATGAACGCAACGTATTCATTCATTACACTTATTTTATTATTATTTTATTAATAATAATATATATATAATAACAAAAATAGTAATAATATTGTTTTTGTTTCCATTTTCAATTAATTCCTTCCGATTTGAATGAGTGAATGAAAATTTCATAAAATTTGAAAACCATCGTACGTTTTATGCGATCGCATTTGTTATTTTGACGTAATAATTCCGTTTATGAATTTGTTTAGTGATATAATTGTGTAAATGGCGATGAGTGCGAGTATCGCTTTTGCGTGTACGGCGTACGATACAACAAAAAATAAACAAATAACACAATCCAAACACTCGAACAATAAACGGCACACGCCGAGAATACCACACGCGCAATTAACATTTACGAGCGATAAGTGCGTTATCAGACAGCGTTTTTCGAAAAAGAAAAATTTAGTAAAAACGAACGTAATCGATTTGAGAGAAATATCGCCGTTCAACTGCAGGTATATTCCTGCGGCGAAGACAGCTCAGACAACCACCTGTCATCCCTAGTTCGGCGCGTTTGGGGCGGCAGAGCCTTCTCGATATTGATTTTCTCCGTGCAATGCGGACATTTGAAAGTGTTCGGTTGGACCGAAACTCTAACGACGGACACGAAAATTTTTTTTCTTCGCACGTTGGGACTTTTTTTGGAAATCGGTTTGCGATAAAACCAAGTTTATTTTCGATTACGCGGACACACATACGCTCACACACTCACACTGACGATACGAAGAGAGAGGCGTTAATAGAAACCAGTCTATACTTACTTGCCCAATTCTTCTTTCAGCTCGTAATTATCGCTAAAACGGGTGCAGGCAACAGGCATGGCCATTGTAATTGATGGGAAGCCGCAGTACAACCAGAAATGCCTAAAACCTACTGTATATTATGCGACCGCCGCGTATTTCTCTCCGCAAATGGACATAAAGGAACATGCGCGGGCGCGAACTGCTCGATACGTTGTCGCCGCGCGTCCGAAATCGAAACGACTGCCGCGGCCAAACCAAGATGGACTCCGCCGGCGTTCGAAATAAAAAACGAAAAGCGTACACGGCGTCGCGACGCCAGTGCATCCAATCTCGTCGACGAAAACGCGAACGTCCAATGCGTTATTTATTTATACGCAACGATCGATCGTTTTCGGCATATGCGCGAAAGTATGAATTTTCGTGGTGAACGTTTATGACGAAATGGTTCCTTGGGGACATAACCTAAAAGATCGATAACGTTATACGTTCTCTCCTCGACGTTTCCGACGATCGAAAACTGTTTTTATTTCAAATTGGGAATACTAACCGACATTCAAAATCAAAGAATGACACATAAAATAGAAACAGTTGAACTTAAAAGGCCGAAATAAAAATATTTCCAAAGCTTGATCTCCACCAAAACAGTTGCTGCAGCTTTGACAACTTTAAAAATACAAAATAACATGAATGGAAAATCACAAAACATATAAACAGACAGTTCCTTAAACAAAGCAGAGAAAAGAAATGGCGAAAAGGAAAAATAACAAACGATAACATACATATGAAAAAATGTAATGTTAATGAACCTAATGATGAAGGAAAAAATGCTGAAGGAAAACCAAAATAAAATGCAATTAATATTAATAAAAAAAAAAGATAAATTAATATTAATAACCTGCCTACATAAAGTAAAATAAACAAAGATTTCAGCTTAGTTAACGGAGCTGGCTTTGGAGAAAATAGGACACATGAAAAACTGTCTCATAAAAATTAGAATATTTAGAATGTTAGATTCTTTAAGATATCTTGAAATATTGGATTAAAAAACAAATGAAAAAACAAAAAACCAAAAAAACTGATAAAAACAACTTCCCCTTCGCCAAAATGCAGGCCTGGATCCGCCCCTGTTTCAATCTTTTCTTCCAACCTAAGTTACTGCATTTCCAGCATAGGCAAAGCTGCTTTTTAGTTTCTTTTAAAATTCTTCATAACAAGCAACATAAGAATATTGCCATTCACCGTTTCCTGTTACATTTCAATTCCTAAAACAGGATATAAAAGAAAAGCTTTGTTTGTTTGGCCATTTTTGACAAACGTCAATTTGACATTAAGAAATAAATAGTGGTTAAAGTAAAGACATGCCGATTTTAGTTCATGGCTTACTTTGACTAATTTTTTTTCAATCATACTGTATAAATGTCTCCTTTACATATAAACAAATATAGTTATTAAAAAAAGGCTAAAGGAGTAATTTAAACTTTTATTCAACAACTTAACACTAAAAACATATATATTGTACATTAAAATTAAAAACACATCCAAAAAAATTGACTTATCTAAATGCAGATTCCTGTAATTTATGAATTTCGGATTTTCAGCTTTCTCTTCGAATACATCATACTTTATATTTTGAAACTGTGCATTTTGATCCAATAGCAAATTTTAACTGAAATAAACAAAATCTACACCTTCCCTCAATTTTAACGAATTTAAATTGTTTTCGAAATCCCCTTGTGTTAAATCCTGAAATTAAGTCTAGAAAATCCAAATCGTAATTTATCAGTCATACCATTTTAACACAGATGACGAAGGGTCCTACAGCTTCCTTAAAGCTCACAATTGGAATTTTCGATCCACTAATGCGTCTCCTGCAATCGAACGGTTCGTAATACTTCCCAATTTTTTTATCATCGACATCGCAAAATGCCTGTACTTTCGATCGATTTTCCTCCGATAAAGATTTGTAAAATTTTCTGCCTTGTTTTCCGGCATTCCATATAGTGAATGTTTTCCATTTTGAAAGTACCTTCTGTTCAAGTCGTTTTAAACGGATTTTCCAGATTGTGTCTCTATGGTGATGATTTTAATACCAGTTTTTTAATACAAAAATATTTTTTTGTACTTACTTACTTTTGAATGGAGAACGTCGTGGCATTGGGATGATAATTGTAAATTAGCAGACATTCATCGACACGAAAGACTTTCCCGTTTAAATCAAGATGTTTGTAGAAAAATATCAAATCTTCTGGGGTTCCACGGCCATTTTCTGGAAAGCCTCCTATTCTAAAAGGAATTTTTTATACAGTTATTTCAAAACTTACTTGTTAAAAAGCGATTTGTGAAAGAACCAAGTCGGCATGATGACAGTGGGTCCGTGCGATACATAAACTTGCTTCACGAGTTGTTCTCGAGTCAAATTGTTAGCCCATTTCGTGTATCGAACAGTAGAATTCGGTGGTTCTCGTTTAAATTTACAACCGATAATTGTATCGTTAGGTAAAAGGATAGCAGCGTTGTATTGCGACAAGACCCGATCGGGCAACATAGCGTCGTCCACGTCTTGGAAACATAAAAATTTCCCCCGACTTACCAAAATGGCTTTGTTTTTTGCGTATCCGACGCCTTTCGAATGGCCCGTTTTGTTCTCGAATATAGAGAAATCGATACCGTTTTCCGTGAATTTCTCGTTCCATTTGTTTAACAGATCGTCCGTGGTGTCAGTGCTGAAATCGTTGCAAACGCAAACTTGTAATTTTAAACGCGATCTGGCCGTTTGGTTGAGGATCGCTTCGAAACAGCGATCGATCCAATCGGCACCGTTGCAAATTGGTACGATGATCGACTAAAATTTGTAAAATTAATAACATCTTTTGAAATATATTTTAGTTTACCACATCGATGATTGAGGTTATGTCATCTGTCATTGTGAGAAATTTATTAGCATGTAAGTCATAATTGCCTATTAATGGACAATTTAAATGAACGTTGCGAATACAAAGATGAATATAATATATATTTATTCAATTGAAAAAATAAATACAAATAAATACAAAAATGACATACAGCAAAATGTTAAACAGAGATCTGTTTGACCTGGTTTTAAATTGTGTAGTTGGAGATATTGTTAGTATTGCCATCTATGATTGCCACTTGGCAATGGGCAATGTTTCTGAGCAAAAATAAATAATATCAAACTGAGAACAGTAAAGTAAATCATTTTTAAATTCATTACAATTTATTGAAAATAGTCCATTTAGTTATTGAACTGAAACCGCAACAAAAATATAAAAAATAGCTGTAAAGAAAATCACAGTGGCGTAACAAGAACTAGGCAAGCGGAGTAACGGGCTCTAATTTGTGAATCCTATTTCATATACAGGTTTGTTCAAATTGATACATAATTCGAATTAATATTAAAGTTCGTAATTTAGAAATAGCGCTGCATGCAGCAAGCACGATGTTTGTAATCTTTAAAGGCCTTTACAGAATAAGACGTTTAAAATTAAAAAAAATTTATTTAGATCAAACGGACCGGTAATAAATAATGAACAAAATGAAACTAGTCTAAGATTTATTTCTAACGACCCGTTTGTAGAGCGTGCAATTTGTGATAGATTCCCTTGATCGCAAGTAGTTCTTCGTGGTTTCCGGATTCGACGATGCGCCCTCTGTGGACGACGCATATAACATCGGCGTCACGTATTGTCGCCAGACGATGAGCGATGGTGACGCACGTTCGGCCTTTCCTAGCTTTGTCCAAAGCTTCTTGTACTACCTGTAAAAAATGAATTTAAAGTCTTCAGTCATTTGCTTAATTTCGGATTATTAGTCCTCATTAGTACAGTTTTTGCGAGTGTGTCTTCACATAAACAACGCTTTTTTGATACACAAACAATAAAAAACAGAGCGAATTTCAGTTACTTGAAGTTAGTCACCAATGATATAGAAGGATTGGGGGATGAAATCCCGAACCGTTTGGAACTCTTTATTGGAAAAGACCTAAAGCCAACTAGTTTTTTTTTTGTTATGAGCTAACCTTTTCGCTTTCCATATCGAGGGCGGAAGTTGCTTCGTCGAGGATGAGTACTCGAGGATTTCTTATTAACGCCCTCGCAATGGCGATCCTTTGTTTTTGACCTCCAGATAATTGAGTGCCTTTTTCTCCAAGACGCGTTTCGTAGCCCTAAAAAATAAAAGAAAGCCTTTTTAATTGGTTTTTGTTTTGAATTTGAAACAATTTAAAGCCCAGAGTCCCATTACTTCCACAATTCATAGTTTGTGCTTGATAAACTTACCAAAGGCAACGATCCAATAAAATTATGTATGTTGGCGTTAACGGCCGCGTCAATTATTTCCTGCTGGGACACATCGCGATCATTATCACCGTAAGCGATATTTTCAGCGATGGTCCTGTCAAAAAGATTCGGTTCCTGCGACACGATGCCAAGATGAGATCGGAAAAACGACAACTTCATATCCTCCACGTTCGTACCATCCACGGTTATGGCGCCCTCTTGCGGATCGTAAAACCGTTCCATCAACTGTATGATGGTGGACTTTCCACAACCGCTTGGACCGACCAAAGCGACCGTTTTTCCCTGCATTATCGACAGATCGAGTCCGCGCAGCACTTTTACGTTCGGACGATTCGGATAAGCGAACTTCACGTCGGAGTATTGAACATTCCCAACATCCTAAAATATAAAGTTACAAACAAGCCAATAAATAACATTTTCAAAAGTACCCATTTGCTCAAATAGATGTTTTTGTCGTCTTTGATTCGTGGTTTTCGCTCGAGTAGACCGATGATATCGGCGGCGGCGGCGATTCCTTTGCGGAAATTCGGCGAAAACGCAAAGGCGTTTCCTATGGACCACGCGCCTATGATTAATCCTTCGGATACTCTACAAAAATAAGTTAAAATTTAATCGATTAGAAATTTGGACGTACTTGAACACGATGCTGTAATCGAGGTTTTCATTTTTGATCAAGATTCCTCCGTAATAAATGGAAACGGCGTAAGAAAAGAACATGAGACTTCGCGCCAGACTCAGTAAAGTACCACCGAGGTATGCGGTACGTTTCGACTTGTTGACGTGCGGCGTCAGGGCGGTTTTGTACGAGTTGCAGAATTTTTCCTCGCAGCCCAATGATGCGAGGGTTCTTATACCGTTTATGGCTTCGACTGCAATCTGAACGGACAATTTATCCACTTTATTTTTTTTTTTTACCCACCTTTGTTGAATCGTTAAGGGTGTTGTTGTTCTCAGTCGTTTCCATTTTCTTAATTGATTCTTCCAAATAAAGAGCAAGCATGACGACAGGGATGAACGATAACGTGACTAGAGTTAATTTCCATTCGAAATAGAAGGAAAATCCCAACGCTAGTACCATTGTTGATAGTGCGTTTATCGTTGTACCTATGGGTAATCCGGCAGCCTGGAAAATCAAAAAATATTACCTAAATTTAATTAAAAAATTATTTTATATGGATTTTTAAAGTCCATGAGTTTAGCATCCATAAATTGTAACCTTTCTGAACGACACTTACATTTTGCACGCTGGCGGCATCTGATGATAATTTTGCACACAATGCTCCTATCCCATTATCCGCCTTGTCGAACCACCCCATTTCTTGCTGGAGCATCGCCTCGAACATCTTCCTTCGTATCCTCGTTGTAAGCTTCTCGCCGGATAAACCGAACGCATACCACTTTATTAAAAAGAAGTACAATTAATTCCACTTATTAATCTGAGAATATTTACATAACAAATCCTCTCTTAATGGGGTATAAAACATGTAAAAATAAAATAATTGGCACAATCGATCATGCAGTGCTGGTTCGTGCGACTAATGACGGCGAACTTGACCCACTTTACATCGATCGATATGAGTCATTGAACTTTTTTTTTTTTAATAGCTCTGCAGTGAGCGGCGAATTTTAGATGAAATATTTTGTATATAAAATTTCAAACTGTATTCCCTTTGTTTAAAGTTTAAAAATACAAATTCTAAAATTGTTTAAACTTTAAAACATTTTGGAATTTGTATTTTTAATAAAAATGTGTTGCGTTGTTATTTCTCGTTCTCTAAGTTCAGGTAAATAGTTATTGTCTCAGTTGTGGACGAATAATTTTATCGAATTTATGAATAAATAAAAATGGCGGTTCTGCGTTTATCGATTTAATTTGAGAAAATGAACGTACATAAAAAGGGCCAAAGATTTTTCAACTTGACAAAAGATTCTTTCGTTGGATTTTAAGATCGAAATTTTTTCATTAATTTGAATTTTTATAGTTTTTAACGAAGGTTTCGTAGTTTGGGTGAATTTCAAGACGATATGCCCCAAAATCGTTTTTTCAACAGAAAATTAAATCAAAAATTATCATCTCGGAAACTGAAAAATTTTCAAGGTAATAAAGTTCAAAAGCGCCCATAAATTCCGATATGAATTTGATAAAATCTCTCCAATTTATTAAATACTATCTATAACGATATGAGCGCGCCGACCTTGCTTACGTGATTTTGTTACAAAATTGTAGGCAATCACGATCGCACTACGAAGTAAAAATGTCTGCATGCTTTATCTATTTAACTGCATTAAACAGGGCAGGTTTCAGGTTTGATGGGGGCAGCAATTTCTGAAATTTATTACAATTCGCGTTATTTAAGTCCGTTTTTAAAAACTCTAGTAAATTATACGCAATCGAACCCAACGTAATTATTTCAAATTGAATTTACTTAAAACTAATAATAATAATAATAAATGTATATACAGGGTCATTCAGAAATGTGTCCCACTTTTTTGTCAGGTGATAGCTGACATTATTCGAAACCTAAATATGTAAGAATGGCGGTCCTATGTTGAAAGGTATGTCAGGAAAAAAATTATATTATTGAGTAAAACATGAAAATAACGCAATATTTAAAGATTCTTTTGCAACATTCCATGTTATTCCAGCCAAAGTCAGCGAAATATGGAAAAAACATATTTAGGGCTTAGAATGGTAAAGAATGAAAGTAATGGGAATTATGGGAATTATGGGAAGAGTATGATGAGAGAGAAAAAATATGATAAGCTGAAGGCATGATGGACTAAGAAATGTTTGCTAGTTGTGTTGTGGGATAAAATAGTGGGTGATAAAGTGGGGGATAAAGTAGGAGGTGATGATTTGCTTTGATGATTTGTGTTCGAAAGAGAAAAAGAAAAAAAGACAAATTTATCGTAAAATAGAGAAAGAAATTCGGGAAAGACCATTGTCATTGATTGAAATAGAAACGAGTGTAGGATTATGAAAATGGATGTATTAGTGATACATAGACACAAAAGAAATATGTACAGAATAGCAGCAAAGAGGATAAAAGTGTATTACGATTAAGTAAGAGGAAACGAATGGCAACTATCTGATAACTACGTTGAAGAACATGAAAATAATAATAATTTCAAAAAACGACATACCTGAGCAAAAGCGGCTATGCCTGTGACGATTCCGGTGACGAAAAACAACAAACAAAACCAATTGGTCGCCTCGGTGATGTAATCCACGTCGGGATGGGCGAGCACGCCAATTATATCTCCGAAAATGATGGCGTAAAACGGGGTATGAGCTCCCATGATTATCGACGTCAGGCATCCCAAAAGAATCAACCCCCATTCGGGAGCGTTCAGTTTGAGGATCTTTCGGACTGGGAAACGTGTTTTGGTATCGAGTTCTTTGTCTTCTGGTGTTTTCTTATCGACGATGAACGACGTTTTGCGTTCGTACAAGGTTTGCGTCTTGTCTGCGTCTTGTTCTTCTTCTTCGTCTAAATTAAAAGTTTTTTAATTATAATTTTGGAAACGTGGAAAACGTGAATATTTAGAAAACGACTTTGAATTGGTTTATCACTTGGAAGAAGAAATTTCCAGAAGACAGTATTTCCAACAAAACTTGCCTAATTATCGCGGGAGTTTCAGCAGTGAGAGTTATTTTAGGAAGAAATATATCCACGTTGAGGACTGAGAAGTTTGAAAAGTTGAAGTTTACATATAAACCATGAAAATGTGAAGTGAAGAAACCTTTATGAACTTCTTCATTGCGTACTAGAGTTATATTCATGTTGACGATCCCATTTAGGGAAAAAATTTTCATAAGTGAAAGACGTTCAAATTTTCAAGGTATATCATGGACTGAAGAATCTTTACGAGAAAAAAATCATTTGGTGCCAATAATCTTCGTTCAAGCCGACGTTTGATAATTATTTTTGAAGCAGTTGAAGAAACCATTTAAAGAAGAAATCTTTAATTCAAAACTATACAAAAATTTAATAAATTTATAATTTTTTCAGTTACCTTCGTCAAAATCGTGGTGCGATAACTGAGCTGTGACCAAGTTGTGGTATATTCCCCCTGTCAACGTCATGAGATGCTCGTGCGTGCCTTCTTCAATAACCCGACCATCGGAAAACACTATAATCCTATCGGCATTTCGAATCGTCGATAATCGATGGGCGACGATGATCGTTGTGCACATTTTACTGGCCTGAAACACATCAATAAAAATATTTAGCTTGTGTATGAGAGTTTTCGAATTTAATCCTCATCAGCACGGCGTATGTGTGTGAATATGTTTGCGCAGCCACCACACCCCGGATTCAAAGTTATGCGTGCATGTCAGCTTTCATGTAGGTCTTGAGATTTGGTTCTTTTTGATTAAATTTATTTTCTTGTGTTTTTTTATCTGTCGTATACTTAGAAAGATTTTTTTTTCGAGAAGAAAAGTTAAAAAATAGTAATTGGATCCAACCCAACAAAAGCCAATTCAATCCAATCAAAGTAAACGCAACTCATTCAGAACTAAAGAAAATCCTATCAAACCAAACTTAAAAAATTCGGCCCAACTCGTCCGAAGACCAATCAACTTATTTTGAAATTGGCTTTGCAATAAACTTAAACTGTCAACCAAATTTAACTTGCAATTTTATAATTGAAGAAGACGATTTATTTGGAGTCTATTTGGAGTCTATTTGGAGACCTATTTGGAGACCTATTTGGAGACCTATTTGGAGACCTTTTTGGAGACCTATTTGGAGGTCTAAATTTAGCAGTCGAGGAAGATGGGTCAACGTGTGAAAGCATCATTTTTGGTTAGCCTTAAATAGTAGGAGGATAAGGAGAAAATCATAGGGGTAAGAATATAGCAAAAACAGAAAAAGTTGTATAGACCACGATAGAACAGGCAAGGAATATGGAAACTGGTGGAGAATAAAAGCATGGAAGGGAGACGTACAAGAATTTGGTACAAAAAGTTGTTGTTGGACAACGAATGGTTGACATGGAATGAGATGGAAGCAGGAGGAAATGATCCAAAATCCCCAAAAACTAAACAGGGATAATAAGAAGTTGACTAACAGAAGGCTATTGAAAAGGTGCATCCGGAACATCGCCAGGTTGAAGAAACGACACTAAAGGAAGAAGAAAGAAAATCGGTAGTGTATGAAAAACGTTGATATTTTGGTGCAAATCGTGGTTAGGATAAAATGTTGAACGGATTGTGAACGATGTACTTGACAGGAAAAGAACAAAGAAGAGGTGGGTGCATAAACGAAACAACAGAATGGTTGGAAATATTGAGGAAGATGAAGCAGATAATGAAATGGAAATGGAAGGGAAAAACAAATAAGTTCTGTTGGGTATAGTTCAATGCCAATTTTTTTCAAATCTCTTAGCTTAAGTGACATCCAATCCAATTCACACAAAGTAAACCCAACAAATTTAGTTCAGAAAACTCAATTCGACCTTAAAGCAGCTTTGGAAATGTGGTGCGATTGTAAGCTCAACGACATTACAGTGTCGTATTCTTAAGGGTGTCGATTAATTTTTCTTACCGAGTCGATGGCTTTTTGTACAAGCGCTTCGCTTTGTGTGTCCAGGGCCGACGTCGCTTCATCAAGAAGCAATACGGCCGGTTCACGAACCAACGCCCTTGCGATGGCAATACGCTGTTTCTGACCTCCGGATAACTGCGCGCCCTTTTCACCAATCAGCGTCTCGTAGCCCTGCGGCAAGTCGCTTATAAAATAATGCGCGTTCGCTTGCTCCGCCGCTTTTATTATTTGGGATTCCGTGGCGTTCGGATTGCCCAGTTTGATGTTTTCGGCGATGGTCATCGCGAACAGGACCGGCTCCTGACCGACAACACCCACGTGACCGCGCAACGAGCACAAATCGAGATCTCGCAAATCGTCGTCGTCGACGAACACCTGCAAAAAAATGGTCAATTTGACGAGATCGAAATCCTTGAAATGTACTTACGTTTCCGGACGTGGGGTCGTATAACCTCTGGATGAGCTGCAGACATGTTGATTTGCCGCAACCGGATTTTCCGACAAACGCTACGGTTTCCCCAGCGTTTATTGTTAAATCAACGCCTTTCAAAATCTGGAATGTTTTAAATAATTAATTCTTATTATTATTATTATTATTATTAGTAGTAGAGGGGATTAGACGGTTCTGGGCCCACCTCTACCTCACGTTACTGCGCATGCGCGGTTTTTTTAAACAAACGTCGCCAACCTTTGACCTTTGACCTTGACCTTGACCTTTGACCTTGATATCTAATAACGACCACGTGGCTGAAGGGGTTTTGGCCTTAACTTTTGTCCGACTTTGGTCGTTGTCTTTTAACCCTTTACCTTTGACCTTGGCCGACCTTGATCTTTGATCGTAACCGACCTTGACCTTGTCCGGCGGAAAAATTAAAAAATTGCGGGAAATTTGAAATCTAAAATGGCGGCGGCGGGAAATTTAAAAATGGCGGCGGCGGGAAATTTAAAAATGGCGGGGAATTTGAAATCTAAAATTGCAGCTTTGTGATTGGTTCAAGTGGAAGTTACTAAAAAGTCCCTAAAAGACCGAATTTTGTTGGTTGAACCGGAAATTTGAAATTGTAGCTCTGTGGTTGCTTGAAATAAAAAATAGCGGGAAATTTAAAAATCTAAAATGACGGCGGGAAATTGTAGCTCTGTGAATGGCGGTGGGAAATTGCAGCTCTGTGATTGGTTAAATGATGGTGGGAAATTGTAGCTCTGTGATTTGTTGAAATAAAAAATGGTAAATTATTTTCGGCTAAAGTGTAAGTTACTGTGTCAATAATTACAAAAAGAGTGTTGTAGGTATAACATATTTTATTTTAAATAAATACCTGTACGTCTTTCCGTGAAGGGTAACTAAAATGAACGTTTTTAAAGCGTAAATTTCCTTTAAACTTGGAAAGTTTCTTTCCGTGTCCTTTCGACGCGTTAATGACGGGCACGTTGTCGATCACCTTGTATATTGCGTTTGCCGCGCTGCATCCGAC
>JAFFZR010000322.1:5666-18010 GCA_018397195.1 Lethrus apterus
ATTTACCTTGCGGTCGCTCATTACCGAAATAATTAGGTGCGGCTTTGAAATTAATTAGAGTAATGGCGACGATTGTTGGGGTGTACGTTTCGAGTTGGCAGGTCAGACGTTGTTTAATGATGTAACTTAGACGTTGAAGTTCAAACACAATCATATGAATATAACGTTGAATTAATGGGAAATTTAATAAATTACAAAAAATCCGGCCCAAAACAAAATATCGAATGGACCAAACATCAGAAAGGATAAATAATTGGAAACCAGAGGAAAATATACCGCAATGAACAAGAATTGCTTGCATGCTGAAGTTATGTTGTTTTTGAAAAAATGGGAAAAATTGGGATCACTCGAGATATGAAGAAGAAGATAGGAGAAGTTTTGAGAACAAAAACGGTGGTGTAAGTCTAAGAATAAGACGGCCGAAGCACTGAGAGTAGAACAAAATGGTAGGATTTACACATATACAGTGCGATCCAACCCCCCCCCCCCCATGATAACTTTTGAACGACTGGAGCTATCGACATGAGAAAAAACAGGTCGATTTTTAATTTTTACGTACTAAATGTTCGTGTTGTCAAAAATTCAATTCAACTTTCTTATTTTAAATGGAACCCTGTATATTTTATCGTTTTTGGAAAGGCGATGGAGAGACGAACCCAACGATACCGCATACGTTCAACTTTAATTCGAAAAGAAGCAAGATAGGCAGCAATAATTTTATTTATTTTTTTAAGCAAAATTGGCCAGAAGTTCGTAATAAAGATTTGCTTTTATTTGTTTATTATTTGTTTTGTAGCTGATTAGTTAGTAAATGTCTATTAATGGGTTTTCTTGTTATTTAACACTAAAAATATTTATTGCCTTAAGGCTAACTAAGGAACACGTAAAGAAAATGACAGAAAAGTTATTGCTGTCTCTCTTGTTACTTTTCAAATTAAAGTTGAACTTATGCTATCGTTGGATTCGCCTCTGCGTTGTGCTTCCAAAAACGTCAAAATATACAGAGTGTTCCATTTAAAATAAGAAAGTTGACATCACTTCCGGTTTCACCGGAAGCGGAATTGAATTTTTGACAACACCAAAATTTTGTACGTAAAAATTCTAAATCGACCTGTTTTTTTCTCATAACGATAGCTCCAACCGTTCAAAAGTTATCATGGGGGGGGGGGGGGGGGAGTTTGGACCGCACTGTATAGATACGTATAGGGTTTTTGAAAAGAAAGAGTAGGTAAGGCTGGATTAGGCCTTATCGTTCACTAAAAAATGGAAATGGGAAGAGATTGAAGACACGTACATGTACAGAAAATGAGATGGTAAAAAAAATGAAAAAGAAAACTAAAATTACTTTGTAACTTTGTTCTTCTATTTCAATTATTTATCATCTTTTCTTCTATAAACAAATTTTTATTAAATTTTATTTTATCCACGTAAATCTTAGCCTCTTTCCACCTGTAATCTGTTCCCATCACCAATCAATTGCCACCTCTAATTTCATTCCAAATTTCAATCTCATCACACATCCTGTCGTTTCCCATTTCCAGTCTTATCCCAACCGCCAACCTCTTCCCGTTCCTAATATTTTTCCATTTTAGTTCCGTTTTTTGCAATATGAATAATTTGCGACGAAAATGAGGATGAGTTGGAAGATGCAAAGCACTGAACAGGTTGGGAAGTAAGGAAAAGTTGTGGATAGACCAAGTTATCGAAACGAGCTTTTTAAATGGTTAAGTATTTCAAGCAAAGAAAGGAATGTTAAAACAATTTTACTAGACAATCTAGATCTATCTATCTATATTAAAGTAGATTAAAGGGCAAAAGTATAACGAATGAATGGTTATAGATAAGAAGTAGACTTGTGGAAAGCAAATTTCTTGTTATATGGTGTAGAAATTAAAGAGAAGCGTCAAACATGGAAAGGTTATTATCAAGGAATTTGAAACCTAATAAACATCAACCAGAAAATATTATGCGTGAAAGCACAAGAGGTAAATTCTTAGAATTAGGAAGGAATTACAAGCAAAATGTAATTAAGGAGAAAAAACTGATTATGGCCAAACGAATAAAAAAGGGTCATCTGTTAAAGTGGGAAAAAGTAACGCGGATATGCAGGAAAAGGTGGGATTGTGTTGGAAGCAAAGTGTGGAAAAGGACAACTTAAAGATAAATGAAGCTAACGAAGCTTTTATCCCAAAGAAGTTCAGCATTAAGAAGTTGATGAAAGATGGAAATATTCGCAGAAAGGATGCTCAATCTGAGGTAACAAATGATAAACGATTTTGTGTGAAGAGATACTGTTCATCATGGCATTTAAGATCGTTACGATAAATAACGAAGCTATTAAGGCGAAGACAGATTGGCAAAAACACGAATGACGAAATCAGCAAATGGGCAAAGGAGATTATCAAAATGGAAAACTGATCGCTTGCAAATTAAAGAAAATATGAAAATAAATTGGTCGCAGATGGAATACACGAGAAGAAAGGAAAGCTTGTAGAATGGTGGAAAGGCTGGGCAGGTCCAAAAAACTGGATCATCAAGTATAACAAGAAACAACAGCTTTATCAATGGAAACCAAGATAAGGGTAATAAATCTTAAATCTTTTAAGCAGAACGAAATGTGTGAACAATGGATGGTGTGCTGTATCGATGTCAAGATTGGAGAGTAAGAGAAACATCTATAAGAAATTGCATGAGCGAAACATTGAAATGAAAAAAAACTAATAAAAAAATTTCATAGAAACTGGATATAAAGGATCATTTTTTCCACCACTGAAGGAACAAACTTTCCACTCTTTCCAAAATATGAATGTATGGTTCTTTCAAACGTTTCTTTCCCATTGCTTCTTTTTTTAATAGTTACTTTCCACCCCTTTTCTCATTTTTAATCCTAAACTCACAACTTTTTTATTGCTGTATATTTCACGATCACAAATTTCTTGCACCATCACGCCAACGAAATTAAAGCGAAGAAAGTGAAACAACTAAATGAAGCAGAAAAGAATAAACCCACAAAAATGTGCACACATAGAAAAATAATAAAGAGTCAAATGAAGTAAAACGTATTAAATAAAACTATAGGACATGGAGAAAGAAAAAAATAGGAGTAAATAGATATGAAACATTTCATGTGGGAAATGGATGTAAAAAAGAGACAGAGAAAGCGGCGGAGGAGATGGCTCCATTTTTTAAATCATGAAGGAACGAAAGGAAAATTTGAAAGAACTAACACCAAACAAAAGAAAACTGAAGAGCAAGAAATAAAAAAAAGTGCAGACTAGGAGAATCGCAAGAAGGACACCCATAAAAATTTAATTTAATTTAAAAGATGGAATGTCCGACAGGGTAAGATATGGGTGAAAGCAGGAAACGACCGTTGAAAAGAAGGGAAAAGCGAGAAATGGATGGGAGAAAGTGGTAGAGAAGTTGATAGAAAAGGATAGAAAAAATTGACCTCAGTTAGAGATGAGAGGATCAAAAAAGAAAAAGAAGGGAAAATCAACGGAAAAAAATGATGGGTAAACTGATGGAAAACAGAAATTGCGGGTTTTTGGGTTGAATTGCCTTCCAATTGTCGACGTTTCGTCCACAATTATTTTAGACATTTTCAAGGATTGTGTACGATTGTCAAGCAATTTTTGTTGTTTTCTGTCAAACATTAAATAAAAGAAATTGGGAGTTATGTACACCATTTATATTGCCATGTAAATAATTAATTTTAAATTCTGGAAAATAAATTTATGGATAAATTTCTCTAACAAAAATGTATTTTGATGAAGTGGCGGTAAACTTGGATTTTTGAACCAGCCAGTATATTTCTAAATGATTAGAAATAAAGAAGAAAGCAATTTTATGTGAGTAAGGAAAAGAGATCGGGATAACGATGGACAAAGAGATCGGGAAAATGATGTGGAAATGGATCAGGAAAACATGGGGAAAGATAAAGAAAAGGATAAAGAAATGGTAGGTTGATAGGTAAGATTAAAAATAAAGAAGAAAGATCTGGGAGAGAAAAGAGATTGGGAAAACGTTGGACAAAGAGATCGGAAAAATGATGTGGAAATGGATCATGAAAACATGGGAAACGTATAGACAGGGAAAATTTATGGTGATCGGATAAAAAAAAAAAAAAAAAAAATAAAAAAACAAAANAAACGTTGGACAAAGAGATCGGAAAAATGATGTGGAAATGGATCATGAAAACATGGGAAACGTATAGACAGGGAAAATTTATGGTGATAAATTAAAAAAAAAAAAAAAAACAATAAAAAAACAAAAGAATGTTGTATGTAATATGACTACAAAAAAAAAACAAATAATCTTCAACTCTACTGCCTCGTAAATATACCGAGTATGACTTTGACAATGAATCAAACGCTGAAAACTATTGGATTAAACATTTATTTATTTATAGAATAGTTTCGCTCTTAGATACCATCATTCCCACCTTGCATCAAGCAATTTGTGAAATTTCCACGCTCTTTGTAATTGCTCAGTAATTACAAAATACAATGTGCCTTAAGCAACTATTATAAACATCCAAGACACTTATATATAGCAATCGGTACAGCGCTTAAAAATATAAAAGTAGATACGCACATGACTTAATAATAAAAATATTGCATCGAAAATTCGTGAAATTTAACAATAAAAAGTTAACGAAACGTACGGCATACACAGAACGTGAGGTGAAATTATAAGAAGGCGCCTTTGTAACGATTAAAAAATCAGCTTTCGTTACGAAAGACGCTTAATTTAGGAGAAAAGAAAATGAGGAAAAATTCGTTACCTTCGGGTTCTTTTGCTATAACGGTTGAGCTACGGTCGACTCCGCCCTTCTTATCCTCTGAGCGAAGCCCAGAACATACAACACATTATCCGATGCTCATCATTAGTCAAATGCGCAAATGCTCAGAGCAACATTATTCGTAAACAAATTAAAAATTTGAAAAGTTGTTCGTAATGCAGATATTGCAGATTTTTTTTTATACAAAATAATGCATGAAATATGTTTTCCAAAAAGAGTCCAGAGCTGCTGGTTACACCCATGCCCAACTATTCAGTATATGATGTGCCCGAAAAAATATAATAGTTTTCTACAAAATTTTTATTTTTATGTACAGGTTGATTCTGAAATAGGTTACACAGTTTTTACAGATGATAGCTGATTTTTCGCCAAAACTAAATCTGCAAAAATGGCGAGCCCATCTTGAAGGATGTGCCCGAAAAAAATATAATAGTTTTCTATAAAATTTTTATTTTTAAAAATATTTAAACGCCCGTAAAATAGTTATTAGTTACATCTGGTTACAAATTTACAAACTGTAAAAGAAGTTACAAATTGGCGAGAAAATGGGCGTGGATATAAATTTATTCAAACAGCTCAGAACTCTACGAAACAGCCTCATTCCATTTATTGTTAGAATTAACAGAATGCATGTTGCTCTGTATTTCAAATAAATGAACATCTGATGAGTTTAGTTAATTAAGACAAAAAAGTGTTAGAAACAGGTGCTTTAAATGATTGGATAAAAAATTAAGATTCGATGAAAAAAATAAAGAACGAACAGTGCGATAAGCGAAAAAGAACGCCGGAGCCGAAAATCTAGATGGTTTTTCGTCTTTCCCGACGAAGAGGACGAAAACTCCGTCTAAATTTATCGTCGCGTGGTATTCAAATAAACCAGTGGTATGTAGTAGGGTGAACGGTGGAATCTATTTACATCGGGGATCTATGTGGAAGCGATTTTGAAATGTCGAGCTCACGTCACTAACGGATGATTATTTGTGCAGATGCGTTAATGAAACATACGAAAAAATTCGAATTCCTACCTTTGATGTCGTCGTCTTCGAGCGTGGTCGAACTGTCCGTTGACTCTTTCACTTGCGATCCGTCGTCTTTTTTCACGATTATACTCCGACCTAAAATGGAAACGTGTTAAGTCATCGTCGCTTTAGGGTGAATATGCGGATTTTAAGTTTTCGACTCGTCAATTTTTTGTGTATCAAAAATTCTCAAAATCCGCTTAAAATGAATAAAAAACACGTAAAACCAATCTACACATTAAAAAAATCAATTTTGAATGCAAAAAACTAAAATGTTTGAAAATTGAATAAAATCTTATTAAAATTTTTGCAATCGAAGCCACCGTCGTCGTAGTAATATGGGTTTAGTTTCGATGTTCGCATTTCATTGTCGTCGTTACTGATTTGGAAATTTATTGAAATTGAATAAAATTGACGCCGCGTAGCACGAGGCAGTTGTCTTGAAAACTTCGAAATATTTTTTTGAGATTTACAGCAAAATTTTCTGATAAAACACCCATAAAATTTGGTACGTACAGAACGTAAAAAATGTAACGAATCAAAAAATGTCAAAAAATATACAGAGTGTCATTTAAAAAACCAAAGTTGTGTCTGTTTCCGGTTTAACCGGAAATGGGAAAAAACAATTGAAGGTGCCACCAAACAGCGCTCGTGTTCTTAAACAAAAAAGTATTTCATCGTTTTTTTGTAAAACTCAAAATAATAAAGTTATTGACTTTTTTGTAAGAGCCTGTATATATATATGTATATAGGGTGTTTCACTGGCAGGGAATTCCTCAATAACTCGTAAACAGTGACAGACAGAAAAAAAAGTTTCTACAAATAGTTGTAGGATTATGATTGATCTATAATTTAAGATTATTGCTTTGTATACAGGGTGTTTCGTAACTGTGGTATAGACTTCAAGTTTGTTTTTTTAAATACAATACCCCTAATATTTTTTTTATATTTGGAAGTACCAATAAAATATGAACAAAAAAGATATAACATACTCTAGCCCTAAACTCCTTAATTTCCGAGATATTGTTGATTTTCTGAAAATTACGTCACTTACATTGTTTGAAAAAAGCGGTTGTATTTTAATTACCTCTTAGAATAAGTAAACCAAAATTTGAAATTTCTTAATACAGAGCTACTTGCACCTTCAGATGTGTTTACAGTTGTATTTTAATATACTGGGTGTTCGCTCCTAAAGCGCAAACTCAGTCAACTTCAATTGGGCATATCTCCATTTTTTTAAATAAAACCCTGTATATATTTAGATCATTCAATTCCTATTAATAAGTGCTTTGATTTTTATTAAGCACATACTATGTTTATCTCTTCTACTTTTCAAGTTATTACGGTTTTTATTAAGTTTTCTTTATTTCGGTCGTATTTAAATTCTTAGCAGGCGGTGATTTCTCAGTGACAGTCAGTGACAGTATTTTGAGTTTCGTACGTCAATGGCGACATCTTCAATTACCAAATTCAATTAATTTTATTTTTTTCGGTTTGATAAAATATAAACTTTAAATTCAAATCAGTAATGACCACTTTTTACCGTTTTGTAATAAATTCCCATAAAAAACCGCAGTTATATATAATTGGATTAGTACTCGACGGTGGCTCGCAATTAAAACGTACATCATTTTAAAATTACACCGTGATGTCATGTTTGGAGAACGAGATGTGAATGAGTGATGAGGTAAAAAATGTTAAAATCATACGAAAACATACAACACGAACGTAATGATAACTGAACAAAACCTCATGCATGAAAGCACACACTTGAAATAAAACATCCCTTTGTGCCAGTTTTACGTTCGGCGCTTTTTGAAAACGAAGTGGCGCGTCGGAACAAAGGGTCGTTTGTACGTAAAAGTGGCACAATTTTGAAAAAAAAGCGATGGATTACGGTGGAGGTAAAAGGTATTGCGGGTAACTGTGTTCTTACCACATTCTAGTTGCATCAAGGTGAAGTGAAGTGAGGTAGGGTGACGTAAACAAGTCCGCCACAACCAACAAAACAAAGTTACCAACTACTCAGTCCTCTAAACTAAAGTCTAGTGAGCACAACTACGTTTGTGTGCCGTGTTTCTTTTGTGTATTTTGTTTTCTTACATTTGTACAATGTATGTGTCATTTAAAGAAAAATCTTTACTTTTGTAAGTCCTAATCTATGGCCCAAACCTCTACGAATTTTAGCGACTATTCTAGTTTTTAATCATGCAACTTCACGAAGCTGCTAAATGAAAAATATACAAAGGACGCACTAATAATTTTGGGATAGAAAAAGTCCGGTTTGCAAGAAACGTGCAAAAGTATAGAGACTCACTAACAGAGTTAATAAAACATAGACTTCGTTAAAAAATATTTTCGATGTGGCACAAATCCAAGGATTAAGGATACACACAATTGGATTTGAATCAGTTAGGATGGGCTTTTAACTAAAGAATTTTACACAATTTAATGTAAATCTGTGAACCCAAAATATTCAAATTAAAAATACCCAAACACACTCGATGTATTCGTAAGTAATTAAACATTTTCGAACACAAGTCAGTGACAATAATCAATAAACCCAATTCAACAAAACCAGGGTGATCATACGTACAGCATGCACGAATGTACAGCAAAACGTCCAGCATTCAACATGAACGTACAGCAAAACGCCTTTTCAATTTTAATTACTGAGCGAACCCAACTCACATCCCATATATCTTTGTACTCTAAATGTACTCTTGATAATACTTTTTAAATTTCAGTCACGGAGCGAACCCAACCAGACGTCAGTGTTTCTAACTATACAGGGTCTTCCTTAAATAAGTACAGATATTTTAACAGATGATAGCTGACAATAGCCCAACCCCAAATATGCAAAAGTGACGGTTATATGTTGGTGTGCCAGAAAAAAATATTTTATTTTGAGTAAAATATGGCAGTAACGCCGAATTATCATCAATAAAGGTTGTTTTGTAACATTTCAAGTTATTCCCGCCAAAGGAACTTGATTTTTTAACGCGACACATGTTGAAATGGACACAGGACCGTCCTTAGAACCGAATGCCCACATAAAATAATGACATTTTTCGAAAATTTAAAATGAAGATAGGACAGCCGTTTTTGCGGATTTGGGTTTGGGTTAAGGTCAGCTATCACCTGTTAAAATATCTGTACTTATTTAAGGAAGATCCTGTATATTTAATTCGAGATAGGGGAGCGGAAATTTGAATGTGTGTACAGCATTAATGGATTGGAAATCTAGTCACCCTAACGAAACCCAAGTGATCCCAACATGGCCCAACCCTTCTAATTTACTTAAACCATTTTAAACCTAATTGAAGACAAAATTTTTGTTAAAATAAATCTAATTCAACCAAACTCAACTCAGCTTAGCCTGAAACCAACATAAACTCATTTTTTTAAATCACCACTCATATATCTACTTCAGGTTACCAACATAAATTATTATTAAAACCAAAACTTACTAAACTTAATTTGAAAAAATCCCATTCGATTTTTATACTAAGGCTTACATGCTTCAAGTTCTCTAAAGATAAGAAAATATCCACTGTTCGAACCCAACCAATTTCTTCCTTTCAATAAAAGTTAAAGTAACCCATTTCAACAAATTCGAAATCCCAATAAATTTTCTGTATTCAGAGCACCTAAATTTTAAACACGGACAGATTTTGGAATTTATGATTATTTTTTTTACCTTGACACTAACCTACTGACTAAGCCCACTAGACAAGAAAGGCCATAAATATGTAACCTAAATAATGCAACTGTAACAAAGTTTGTCCAGAATTCGGCCAAACTTACTATTTAGGTTTACTAATAAACTGATGTGATTAGTTAGGTTTGGTTGGACAAAAATACAATACAAATAAAAACCAAACCAAATGAGCCTGATTTTATTTGCATTGAGGAAGTTTATCCAACCTAATCAACTGATCAACTGATCAACCTAATGTACCATATTGTGTAACGCAGCCCAATCTAATCAGATAATCTAAACTAAAGCACTTGAACCCTAGACCTTGAGATCACTGGCTAAATTTAGTAACACACTCTAATCAACGTAAACCTAAATCCAACCTACACCCTAACTAAATACTCATATTAGTCAATTGGATGCATTATAATGTTTTTCCATATACATTTTTTTAATTACGTGATGTTCTTCGTTTGGACTTTATAATGAGGGAGTTGATGGAATTAGGTTGGATGGGATTTTTAATAACGAAGAATAAGTTTGCGTTTAAACCAAAAATTGGCTTGAGACATCAGGTTTAATGAATCAGCCTGGCTTCGGGAATTTTTAGGTTCGACAGGTTATGCATTTAGGTTTTTCCCCATGTTTCCAACAAAAAATTTGTTAGGTTAAATTTAGTTGGGTTGGATTATTGCATGACAAGCTGCGTTACCCAACTTAAGCAAAACCTGCTTGGGTGTATCCAAATCATTTGTATTTAACGAAGTCTATAGTTCATATTAGAGCTTATAGAATTTTTACTTTTGAGAAAAAAAATTATTTTTTTGAGTTGATCAATTTCATCAGCAAATTTAAAATTGATCTTCGTGCAACAACCTATAAAATTAAGGGTGTTGGTTTCGTGTGTATGCGTGTGTGTATATGTGAGTGTATTTAATCGAAATGCGTGTGACACATAATTAATACAAATTCAAATATCGGCATTAATCTAGAAAATTATTCGTAAATTGGAATGACTTCTTACACATTCGACGCCGACAACAGTTTAAAATCGATTTTTTTTTAAACGCGTTCGGAAAATAACCACTTAGTTAATGAGAAAATATTGGATGCTTCGATGTCCATTAACGTCCATTATATGTAAAAAGTCATCGAAAAAATACACAAGAAAGGAAGCATTTTCTGCAGTTTCATCGACGTAATTTTCCAGGATTCATTAGTAACGTACGCGTTATGAAAATTGAAAAATACTTACTTGAAAAATTGCGCGTGGCCAACATGGTGGTGAGGATGGCCCCCTACAAAAATAAAAAAATGTTGAATGCCCGCAAATCGACGAAAATCCCAATCCCAATCGCTCACCTTAAGTTTACGCCTTGCATTGAATTTTTTGAGGCAGTCGACAGTCTCTTGTCTATGGACGACGGAAGCGACGCGTTCGCGTTGCTGCAAAAAATTGTTTTAGAATCGATGGAATTTTTCTACAAATTGTAACTTACGCATATCCATGGATGTTTGAGCGCTTCGGCCGCCGTTATGCGCTTATTCGGGTTAACTGTGAGCATTTGATTTATGAGATTCTTCGCTTCTGGAGTCACGGTGTCCCATTCGGGACTGGGATACTACAAAAACATAAACGAATCAATCATTAAAAAGGAAGAAGGTAAAATGGCAGAAACATCCAATTTCAATGCCAATATCTTTACCAATAAAAATGGGATCTATTGAAGACTAGCTGAACCCAAATTTGAAAAAATTGGAAATAAGGAACGTAAATAAATACTATAAAAAATAAACGAATCAATCATTAAAAAGGAAGAAGACAAGATAACATTTTGCAGAAACATCCAATTTGGATGCCAATAACTTTACCAATAAAAATGGGATCTATTTAGAACTGGTTGAACCCAAATTTGAAGAAATTGGAAATAATGAACGTAAATAAATACTACAAAAACATAAACGAATTAATCATTAAAAAGGAAGAATACATAATAAAATGGCAGAAACATTCAATTTCAATGCCAATATCTTTACCAATAAAAATGGAATCCATTTAAGACTGTCTGAACCCAAATTTGAAGAAATTGGAAATAAGGAACGTAAATAAGTACTACAAAAACATAAACGAATCAATCATTAAAAAGGAAGAAGACAAGATAAAATTGGCTGAAACATCCAATTTCAATGCCAATATCTTTACCAATAAAAAGGGGATCAATTTAAGACTGGCTGAACCCAAATTTGAAGAAATTGGAAATAAGGGACGTAAATAAAATTAATTACAATATCCCATCATATCAACCAACTCCATTCGAGAATTTCTTCGCAATTTAAAGATTGCATTCATAAAATAAAAATCGATTATGGCTTAAGCTATTGTTGAAGGAATTATAAAAACCAATGGAAAGTTGTGAGTAGATACATATAATGAAGACTACGCTAATACCGAAGAAATACTAAAAATTGAAGAAAATAAAAATCGAAAATTATGAATGTAAAAAAAGCGATAAAATGAAAAAATTCAATCTCAATCAAAAATGTCTTCAAGACTTAAGAGTGGAAATCATAAGAAGATGGTTTTAACCGAAGAAATTTTAAACACTCAAAAGAAGAAATTCACAAATCGAGTTAGTGATTGGGTTAAAGGGACTTCGAGAAAACATAAAAATTAAAAAGAAGATATGCATAGAAAACGACAAAATGTTAACATAAAGGATAGCTCGTTGCCTTTTTTCATTGACAAATGGGTTAAGCCAAAATTGAAGAAATGAAATCGAAAATAAAACATTAAAAAAAGTTAAAATTAACAAGGAAAGAC
>JAFFZR010000324.1:2613-21651 GCA_018397195.1 Lethrus apterus
AAATCTTTCCGACAAAAATTGATCTTACGTATGAAAATATTTGACAAAAGAAATAACATCAGGATTGGAAGACCAAAACCAACTTTTAAAAGAAAATCATCATCACAAATAACATATAACATAAAAATAACATATTGTTGAGAAAAAAGTAGAATCATTAGAAGCAATAACACATCAGAAAATGGAGGAAGCCAACAATCATATCAGAAGTAATAAACATAAAAACTAAATATGAATTAAATGCTTGGTAGTAAAACAAATAAAAGCTTCATTGGATCAAAAGACGAAAAAAAATACAATAATTTAAAAACCAGAAAAATCAGATTTCGACTATTTACCAATAACTGCCCCAAAGCAATGTAATTACAAAACCACTCGGATATCTGACAATGTGTCTTCCTAGATTGTGCAAAAGACACCTTCCGTTATACAAAAAATAATCAGACTACAGCCATATATCATGCCAAAATGCACATTACAGATTCATGAATTTAGGTAAAAAAATAAGCACAAAAACCTCTTAAACAGATTTTACCCCGATGCATATTTTGAAAAAAAAGTGAGATCTCATAAGGGCTCTCTATTTCTTAATTCCCCAAATTTTAATATGATTTCCTCTTTAAAATTAGAGTTTAAAACTTCCCCTCAGACAGACATAGTTGTTTTTACCACATTTATATATTGGACTTTTTGGAACAAAAGGATATTCATTGTGGTATCTTTCTTGATCACATAAACGCCTCGGATTCCTAAAATCATCAAATACTTCTGAGCAAACTTTGACATTTCCTGTCACAAATTAGTTGAAAGCTTCCTCTCAAACAAAAGTTGATAATTGATGAAAATAACAAACGTGAAGAATGATCAGTATTGTAAATGACAATTAAGAGTATTACAACGATTCACTTTAGATATCTTCAAAAGAACATTTTATGTATCTAATGAGTAGTAATATTAGTAGAAACTAGTTCAAAACACGTAATGAACTATTGTATCAAAACATAAAATTCCGACTCATCCCAGACCCCTGATCATAGAACTTAGGGAATGTGGGAATAAAACAACGAAAAATAAATAAGAAAAGGTAAAATATTGTAAATGTCAGATGTTATCAAAAACTAAACTTCGTGTATATTGAAAGAATTGCAAGATTGCAATAATTGTTAAAGGTGTACTATTTCAATTTAGAGGAAATAAATAATCAGCAAAAATGTTAACATAAATTTATGGATAAAACAGTGGATAAGAACATTTTTTGTATATAACCTTCCTTTAATTTTATTGCTGAGAAAATTAATTTTATTAGAAAGATTTAAAAAAATGTAATATCCAAGACTTTGACAAAACAATGAACATCACATGGTAAAAACAAAATAATATACAAAAATAATTGAACTATAGACCAACAACATGCTAAAATGCATATCAGAGATAATGGTAAATCCATGTTCTGAGCATGGATTTATGTAAAAAAGAAGTATATATACTTTCATAAGATTTTACCACATTTGTATTACACATTTTGGAAAAGAAGTGGGATCAATCACCAATCATCGAAAGCCAATATGTTTTCCTCTTTAAAATCAATTGAAAGCTCCTCACACAAAAAATTTGCATTATATTTTGCTTTTTAGAGGATATTGAGTGCAGAACATTTGGTGATCACACAAAGGCCTCGGATTGGTTAAATCACCAAATACTACCAACCAAAGACAATATGATCACCTCTTAAAAATTAATTGAAAGCTTCCTCTCAAACAAACAACCAAACGTGATAATTGGTGAAAGTAACAAATGCGAAGGATGTCTACGTAAACTACTATTAAGAGTATCACAAGGATTCACGTACACTAAGATTACATATGAATGATAAATTATTATCAAGTTGGATTTTATATCTTATCAAATGAAAGTACCACTGAAATGTTCATATAATAAAAAAATGCTGAAAACATCTAAGAGCAGGTAATAATGTAAAATATAATAGACAGGAAAAAGCTTTATAGATTCAAATATAACCAGAGCCAACAAATGATCGATACTCAAAACAAAACAGTAATGGTTTGAATTTCGCAAAACTTTATTTATATATTCATAGTTTTCTATACAGAAAGATTGCATTTGGAAGCCACAAATGAGATTTGTCTAGACTCTTGTTAGGGTATATTCAAAGCAAACAACCTTTTAACACTATATTTAACATATAGGGATTATTTTTATTAATTTAATTGCTTTAATGTATCGTACTGAAATAAAAAATAAATTATGTAATTTTTCTCCTCCGATGAAGAGGATTATAATCCTCTTCAGGAGAAAACGTATAAAAAGCTATTTACAACAAAAATTGAGGGAAGCACGAATTATGTCTTCAGCATTTCAACAATAAAACTATTCTATTAAATTCATAGTTTCAGCATGTAAAAAAAGATTTTCATTACTAACAGCAACTTATCGATACTTTCAATGTAACAAAACACTCAATTTCTATTTTTATATACAACAATTATTTACTGAATTTCAAATGTAAACTATTAAAAATACAACAAAATAATTCTGCAATTGTATTATGTCAAATAGAAGCCTTTTACTACTACAATTAATACAAATAAAACATTTCATCAAATTTGAAATGAAAGTTAAATCTTATAGAAATGATTCGACACTTAACTTTCTTTAGAATTCTATAGTAATTTTGTATCTAATGATATACTTACATTTTGCCGTTGTATAAATTCTTCTATTTCACTAACCGCCTTTTTGAAGGAAGAATTTTTACTCGACTTTATTAAGGTGTTTTTATAATCCGCATAAGGTTTAATGAACGAATCATCTATCCAAGCACTAAAAAAGATATTTGTACATTTTGTGTATATAATGACATGCTTCCGAGTACTTACAAATCATGTGTGCCAAAAAATCGTATCCAGTGTATGCCCGACTTCTTCGCTGGTTTCTTCACGTTGAGACTTGGCTTAACGACCTAATAACGAAAGTTTATTTGAAAATTAACAAACAAATATATTTGAAGGTTAGTTTTTCGTATAAAGTGAATCTACAATACAAATAAATTGCGCGCGCACTGTTAGAGAGGGAATAACGGTTTGATTGAATGTGGCGGCTTTAATACTTACACGACCTGGCCACGCAGAGCACCCCCTCATTTTGGCCCTAAAAAAATCAGTAAATTAATTTTATACTGGCAAATATTAAATAATATTTTTATGATTACAAAAAAATGCTTACCAAACTAAATCACCAAG
The DNA here is from genome assembly GCA_018397195.1 of Lethrus apterus. Lineage (NCBI taxonomy): Eukaryota > Metazoa > Arthropoda > Insecta > Coleoptera > Geotrupidae > Lethrus > Lethrus apterus. Next base: position 5,874 of record JAFFZR010000324.1, read on the forward strand.
TTTAAATTGTTCCGACATCGTAACGTCTTCCTCGTAAGAGATTTCAACTCGGAATGCTCAAGCTGATCAAAGTATGTTTATTCCGCGCTCACAGCTTGGTGGGGGAGATATTTTGCGCTTGCGCATACTTAACATAAAATTATAAACGCTTCATCCAAAATTATATTTAACACTATAACAGTATTATAAATCGTTAATGTAAGCATCAAACTAGTATACAAATTAACATTCTTTTTTGTATTTATGGATTTTTGAATGTATGGATACAATTTTGGCGCGAATTTTAAATTCATTCTAATTAGAATTTTTCTAATTATTTCCTTCTATCAATAATTTAAACAAGACAATACATCAATATTCAATTTCAATATATCAACAAAATTATAAGATACAGTTTAATTTTGAAGTCTAGAAAATATTATACACAGAAAACTCAATATTAGGTTTGTTCCACCAAATGATTTGGAACGATTCAGAACGATTCCGGATTTTTTCGGCCTACACGTNTGTTTTTATTGGTACATGAAATCTTGAACCGTTTGGAACTGTATGTTGGAACAGACCTAACGTGTGTGAAAAGATATTTAAAAAATGTTGTACATTTGTATGCCCTTGTTGAGCCTTTTGTCTAAACTTTTTTTCTTTAAACTCATTAATATGCATTTTTAATTTAGAATTTTGATGAGTATTTGATTTTTTTTTGAATTGTCTAATAATTTATTAGTAATAAACGTTTACGATTGTAAAATAAAATAATGCATAAAAACTTTGTATGCAGTGTACTAGAGTCATATACAGGTGTCTCAAAACTGACGCCCGTGCATTCGGGATGTGACTCAGGGAGCTAGAACAAATTGAAACTTAAGAGTGGAAAATTTGCCGATTGTCCTTCGTTATCGAGTTATTAATGAAAAACTAAAATGTAACATTTAATATTTAAAGTTTTTAACAATAACTATAAAACAAATTCGTCACAAAAGATGTTCAAACAGATCGCCTCCTACTTCAAGGTAAACATGAATAAGAGCTACTACATCTTCAGGATCCACAACAGGTTCGCGGTAAACGTTTTCTTATAAAAATCCCTAGAAAAAAAATCCAACGGATTCAATTTTCCACTCTTAATTTTCAATTTGTTCTAGCCCCCCCGAGTCACATCCAGAATGCACGGGCGTCCGTTTTGAGACACCTGTATACTATGTAATCTTTGTTTCAACACCGTGTGAAAGGTTGATACATTGAAAAGCAGAAAACTTAATAATTCTCTAAAAAACTTTAAATAAGAATTAAAAAAGGAAAAATATGTTTGCTCCTAATAGTGCAGGGAAAATATATTTTCTTCCAAACTTTTCTTCAATATGTAAACAATATTTCCCCTATTATTACTCTTTTTATTGTACCAAAAACACAAAACGTTCTTTTATTTTTTATTCATACGTACCAACAAAATACATACTACATATATCAGGATTAATTATAAGCTTAATTGAGGAATAACAAGACACTTTCTAAATTTATTGTTTTGGTGATACAAAACTATTTTTACGCATCCAAAAGATTACATCAGTCGAAATTATCATCAATCCACATCTCAATGGCCACAAAATAATTCATATTTACATACAATTTACAATTATTCTAACAACAAATTAGTTTAGAATTTATGGTGTTTGAACACGAGCCAGAAAAATTACTGGTTTTCAACCAAAAATAAATATTTTAAAGTGTAAATCACAAAACTATTTGTAATGAAACTCTCGCCATAAAATTATTGAATTAAATAAATAAATACTCGAGGTAACACAACAAACGTATATGTATATATATATTACTGCAAATAGATTAAATAAAGCATAAATACATTATAAATAAGATTTTAAAACTATCGTTTCTTGAACTTTATATTACCTATATTTGAAATAATTAAATTATTATTATTACAGATAAAATGCTATTTTAAAAATTTTCAACGAAACTCGCAGGAAATAAGCCTGTGCGTCCCGTCCGTTGTTGAGTTCCTTTGTACCATCCATCATCTCTTTTCTTATGCACATAAATTATATCGTTAACTTGCAATTCTAATTCATACTCGCTGTTAGGCGGATAAGGTGCTATGCATCTAAAACGTTGTCGAACTGTTTGGGTACCTGTTTTCAATTTGCTTCCTGCATCCAAAGAATTTGATTTTCTATGGTGATGTATATCTGGGCTTGCTGTTACATGTTCTCCAGTTCTAAACAAAAACCAATCACATTTTATTAATTTAGCGAAAAAAATAGATATTGTGACCATAGCTTGCAACACTAAAAATGAACGTTAAAAAAACACCGTCCATTAACCATGTAATAAAAATGAGCAACAGAAAAGTTCCTTTCGCATAAACGCAAATGAACACCCAAAATGTATATTAAATCTATGGTATCATGATAATAGTTGGGACTTTTTATTAATATTTTAATTAGAGCATCTTTGCAATTTTTAAAACATAACATTACATAATTTGGCTATTTAAATACCAATTATTTATTTATTTTAAACAAGAGAAATACACAAAATGAAAATTTGCTGGAAACTTACGTGCGAAGCAAACATAAAAGCAACATGTAAATCAAAGAACTAGGAAATCAAAAAGGAACAATAAAATAGGTTGCAAGTAGAGTGCAAACACACCTTGGATTGTGCGTGAGCACACTTGGGCGCTCTTTGTGTTTAAGACGCTGGGAGGTAGAGGCATAAATTCGGTGATGTTCCGCAGATTGTACTTGTAGCAGCTGGCTTGGACATGAACCAGACCTGAAGGAACACACAAACATGCAAAAGCTTTTTATATACATGCACTATGTATATTTAAATATATAAGATGTCTTGACACTTTTAAATTGTAAATTATATATTTATTTCTTCTTTATAATTAACACTTGAATAAATCATTTCACAAAGTTATTTTGAGTATTTAAAAACAATAGCTAAATGAATTAACAGAAGTGATTTAATGGTATTACTTTAAATGCATTTTTCATCCAATATTATTAAAAGGCAGTTAAGCCTGCTTCTTCATACTTTAGACTAAGCACCAGTCACACTTGCTGCAACTAAATATCAATAGTAGCTCTAGAGATGTTTTTCAATATTAAACAAGTCGGTAAGTTGAAATCAATCCAAAAACAGTTTCCACCGAAAAACACATGGACTAATAAGATATATACTTACAATTAATTTTAAATAAATGTATCAACAAGGTTTTTATTACATCGCAATTACAAAAACAAAATAAGCAGACAAAACATATGCATGCAACTGTACCTGACATGAACAGGATGTGTAGTAGGCATGGACAAAGAACTATCTTCAAAAACTGGATTATCCATCGAGTAAGAAGCGGGAGGAGGGGACTTAGATCTCTTGATGTTGGTGAGACGGCGCATTAGGCTAACAGTGCCCTTTTCCTTTCGCTCCTTAGACTGTCGAAAGCAAAAGCAAGTGGAAAGTTTAGAAAAAGTGCGAAATACAAGAACAGATATAAAGAATCAAAGAAAGAACAATGCAAAATTGATTTCATCTTCCGACATAAATTGCAAATCAACAACTTAATTTCCACTTTTCCATCTACATCATTATGATAATTGTTGATCTTAGAAGCAAAATTTGAAACAAATTGGAAGAAACATAAAACATGTTTATTACAAACAAACAAACCTTCTCAGTTTTGCCCACTGTAGTGCTATTAAACAAAGGTTGTGATGTAACACTAGACATAATAGCACTGCTACTGCGACCCAAAGCGATACCAGCATTATCTTGTTGACCATGCCAACTTGATGATATAGTGTTTGCAACAGTTGCAGGGCTTGCTGACCTTGGTGGAAGTTCCGGTGGTAAATTTGAACCTAATCGCGAAAATTGCAATTTTCCACTCCTGCCGTAAACATTTTCATTGGAATTCTCTCCTGAACGATTTGCGTTAGCTTGTGGACTTCTTGGAGTTCCTCGTGCCAAAGTAACATAATTACCAGGAAATACACCACATTTTTGGGTTCGATTTGATGTACCCTTGAACCAACCATCTTGACATCTTTCGGTCACCATGTAAATACCACCTTTTCTCAATTCTAATTCGTCGGGTTTCTGTGGTCGGTATGGATACAATGCTATATAAGCAGCTGGTAAATGTTCATTGTTCACATTTAATTCATTCCCACTTCTTCTGTGTCTATCACTAATGTATCCTGAATTTTGTTGACCTTGGGCATTCAATTCTGGAGTTAAAATCTCTGCCGAATGTCGATGGGAATTTCCATGGTGATGTTGTGGAGTCAACGATGTAAAACTATGACGTTTTTCACGATTGTGTTGGTGAGAATGTGGTTCCGGACGTGGAGGAGGATTTGATCCACTACCATTTGAATGGCGATGTGGTGCAACGATGGCATCATTTTTCCTATAAAATTTATAATCATATACAAAACACTAAATTATTCTGAGACAATTCATATCAAACAATCCAAAACAGAATTTGTAGGTTGTTTGGCATAAACTACCGGCACTTAGGAAATTCAAAAAAAAAAAAAAAATTGAGCATTACACAAATTACCTACTACAAATAAAAATTAGCTTAAAAATGGCATTTTTAACGATTTCGATCAAAAACTTTGACCTTAACAAAATTGTAAACAATAATGTGTTTAAGGTCACTCTCACAAGACACTATACAGCTGAGATAGAAATTACAACAAACGCTTACAAATTGAAAAAATGCTAAAAAAATGAATGCCAAGTTGAGCCCAGTATGAAAAATATTAAAATAATAGTGTCAATATATAAGGCTAATAATGTACAAATAATACACAATTTTTTTCCAAATTGGTCCATGGATCACTTGATATGAATTAACCCTTCTGTGAGAGTTATATTTTTGTGTCATACTTACTGGTTGTTTCTGGATGAAACAGAATGATTTCTGGGAGGTGGCGAAGCTGGTGAAGAAGGAGCTGTACTGGAGCTAGAAGAATTATTACTTGATGTGGTATTGGGTGTAGTCGTTGAAGAACTTCCCGAACTGACTGTAGAGCTAGAATCTGAAGCTGGCAATCCTATAGGTTGTTGGGTAGGTTGAGTTTGATTTTGAACAGGCTGGCTAACATATTGGGCTACATGAATATTTGCTACGTTTCGTGTATGATCAGTTGGTATAAGTGGCGAACTATCTTCTGTTGTAGGTGTTGGTGGGGCTACTCTAGATGGTCCTGGTTGTGAACTAGATCAGAAAAATGAAAAATGTTATTCATTTTATATATTTATTTGTGTCGCGATCAATATTTTTATTATATTTGAGTATTATATTTAGTTTCTTATTTGATCAAACGCTCAAAAAAATATTTTTCATACGAGTGCTTCAACTTTTGTCGGAAAGATTTTTATTTTACATGAGCAATGGTTGCTTGGCAATTAAACGAGACCTTATCCAAAGAAAGTGGTCGAGTTTAATTGCCTTTAGCAATCACTGCGAATAAAAAAATAAAAATCTTGCCAGACAAAAGTTGAGTACGAATGATCTTTGGTTGGAGAATTACCCGAATGAATTATAACATTGACATCTGTCAAAATGACATTTAATGTATTTTTAAAGCTTTCATAGTTATTACGTCACAAACCTATGACGTAGCGGCAAGAAAACCACCATGCAATCATTGGTCCACGTCATCATGAGGATAATTCTCAGAAATAATATTATAAAACGTAGATATTTCTTAACAATTTAAGAAAGAAAATATGTAATCAATATTGCAAAAATGTGAATGGACTGACAAAATGACTTGAAACGTAGAACATAATTTAAAAGTGAAAAAAAATATATATTGATAAATCATCTTACTTTGTTGATAATTTCATCAATGATCTTGCCAAATTGTTAAGCTCGACAAAAGCCAAAGGAAAAATTCCTATACGACCATCCAGTTTTCCTTCAGCCCAATTTTCATCAACTCTTCTGATTACATTTATTATATCGCCTTTAATAAATGTTAAACATCCTTCTTCTTCATCATTTGTCATTCGAAAATCATACAATGCTTTACACTGTGGTAGATGACTTGGTACAGGAGTAATAATCTAAAATAATTTTACAGCCAAAGTTCAAAAATAAATATTATTTGATGCATAAAACGCCTTCAAGAAATAATGATAAATTTCTCATATTAAAGTGTAATTTATTTAGGGAAACGATATTCTTACCTGCACATAACTAAGTGGAAAAACACCTTGATTTCCGCAACATTCGCCTTGATACCAGTTGTTATCAACTCGTTTCCTGAGTATAATTATATCACCGGATTTAAAACTTAAATCACTGAAAAATATATTATTATATTTTAATTCAATAAAATTATAAAATTTACCCTTGTTCCTTAGAAGTATAATCATATAATGCTTTTGCATAAGGTTGATGAGGAGACAAATAATGTGATTGGGTCTGTTTGTTAGATTTATGGCAATGGTCTGGTGTGCCAGGTAAAATCTGATGTATGTGATTGGGATGTTGTAGAATGTGATGCGTTTCTCGAATATTACGCTGTTGTTTCTTAGGAGCAGCATTTCGCATACCCTCCAATATGCGCATAAGAAGTACATTCGGGGGTAATTCATCTATTTTCGAATGGATTAAAATTCTACATTCTGGACATCGTAGTTCCTTATGTCTTTCAACAATTTCTTCCAAGCATTTTTTGCAAAATGTGTGTTGGCAAGGCAAGACCTTACTTGACGTATCTAAACGCTCTAAACAAACTGAACATTCTAATAAATCGTTCAAAGTACCTTCATCCATTTTTAGTAGTTGCACTATGTAATATTATACATTACACATACACTTTAATTAAACAAAGGCGATAAATTGTATTGTGATATCATTGATTAGATAATGATAACGAACTGTTTACATTTTTTTCACTTTCATTTCAATAAAAAATGAAGGTTATTCACCGATTTTTCGTTACTTTCGTCGAATTTCAATACCGCTCTTGGACTTCCGGTCGTCTAGCACAATCATCGTTTTTATATCGCATGTCGCATGCTGCCTGGGCGCGGTAGGGAACTTGTACAGACATGAATAACTTCCCGCGTCAATGATTGGCCTACGCGACGTAAGAAAGGCAAACGCAGAACGAGTTTAATCCCCCCATATAATTTTTCATGCAATTTTGTTAGCGGATGAACAAGTGCACGATTCTAGGGATTTTAGTTATTTTATGCAACAGAGAGCAATGTTCTAGTTTTTTGTTGTCAGGGCAGGTGGTATTAATTTAGTGATATAGTTAGAAAAGAGCAGTGTCGGTACTAAGTTAAGGCAAATGGGGGTTCTATTTCAGATGAACATTTCAAAGAAAGCAGAAAATAGCATAGAAAAATTCGCACATGCGCATTCTACATTTCTACATTTAAATTACGATTTTATGCGTCACCTGTGCATTTGATTTATGAAAATATTACTAGGAAGATTCTATATTGTTAGGCACGGAATTTGAAATTTTAAAAATTGCCGCCATGACGCCGGGAGGTAGTGACACTTGGAGGTAATGGCGGAAGAAACAAGGACAGTGGTTGGAGTTAGTGAGTTTTGTAAGAACGGTGTTTATTTTTTGGTGAAAAAAAAAATTATTAAAGAAAGAATCTTAACGTTAAAAAATATAGACTCCTAACAGCGTCCTCTACGTAGTGCCACCGAACTATTATCGTTCACGCGCGAAATTTAAATATATTAATATTCGTGTATAAAACTTTTTTGAATTTGCTATTCTTATAGTACCACCAAATGAATAGAACTGTCTTGTATCTTCTAGTTTCTGAAGAACTAAACTGCAATCAAATCTTTATCGAGACATTTTTAAAAGTGACAACAGATGTTAAAGTATTTAAGGAAAACAAAAAATAACAATATAATACAAATACATACATTCCTCATGAAATATTCTAGGAGAAGCGTTCAGGTCAAATTCTTTTGAATTATATTAACATTCTAGAAAAAGGTATTTTCCATCCTTGTAGCTGTATACTTCTGGTTTTGGTACTAAATATTGAACAATATTTTAGGACTTTGCATTCTTTATGGGAAAAAAATTATTTTAAATAAATTTATTGATAGCTTTTAATGTGACAGTTATTGTAATTATGGAAACGCATACAAAATTAAATTTTTCCTGTTGTTTATGCAAATTTACAATACCGCTTTGTTACTATTCCCATCTTACAGAATTTTCTATTACTCGCTTGGGCACAAAAGATATTTGTTATTATTGAAATTAGGTTCGCTTCTTAATTTTATTGAAATTCAAAATGTCCATTTTTTAAATTTTGTACTAAAGATGTATGGATTTCTATGGTTGTATGGGTTGGGTTCGCTCCGTGATTGAAAAATAATAATAAATTACTTTACGCATCTTAAAAAAACCTGACCCTCCCCAAAATGCCGTTACACCTCGTATAAAACCCCTAGAGTTGGCGACGTTGTTCTCTTGTCGAATTTTTCTTATTATATCTCCCCCCCCCCATTTCATTCCGGTATTCCATCCACCTCCCCATCACTTTTTGTTCCTTCATGGAGAGCTCCAAACCAGTACGTTCTCACAACTTTTTTATCATTATTTGCAATGATATCAGCTTTTCTTGTCCGGTACCTTTTCTCACTTCCACATTTAAATCTCGCTATCATATCTTGATTCACCCCCGCGGTATCTTGCAGAACTTTTTTTTCATTTTTTCAGAATCTGTAGGTGGCAGAGCTGAATAAGAAAGCTTCGTAAATAATACCTTTTTGTAAAATTATCCACTACCGTGATTTATCGAAAAATACAAAAATTACATACAATGTATAGCTCATTGGTGTTTGCTCCCCTGCAATTTTTAATTGCAAACATGTACTTTTTCCCAGCTTTTGGAAGACGCCTAATTATTGTAGGATTACTAATCAATTGGCTTAATATAAGTAAGCGGAGAAATATAGAAAATGTTTAAATGTGCGAAGGGGAACAAATGGAAATAATGTAAGCAAAAAAAAGATTAAAGATTGACATAAAGACAAGTAATCGTAGAATACCAAGAGGTATTTTTTCAGTAAAATACTGTTTGATTGTATAAATATTTTATTGCAATAAAACAACATTAATATCAGTTATACATTATCCCATATGGTATATAATTTATTACAATATGTAAAAGGTTATCTATATATGTATACATATTTAAATTCTTTCAAGCACCACATCTCTCAAGGCATTCAATTGGTCACAATCCAGAAAATTGATCACATTCAATCAACACGTTAAAATTAATTTATTTTTAAAAGGCACTTAAAATCTAAATATATTATAAAATATACACGTGTAGTTTAATGCTGGTACAACAAATGGCACCACATAAAATTTTTCATAAAATTATTTCTAATATTATACTATACACAAGTAATCTGTGATGTAGAAATATAACACAGATAATATTTATTTACAACACGACATAACAATCATTTAAATTGTTTCTTTCTTCTTATATTATTATTTATGTTATTTCTAATTATACTGATCCAGTTTTGAGGTGAATCTGAAACACACAATGTCATATTAATAAATTCCATAATGGGCCATAAATGAATACAGAAATTTGAAAAGCTGTATTAGTAATTGTATTTAAAAGGCCGTAGCTTTACATCAATATAATTTAGTAATTTGAAGCTAAAAATATTTTCAGCTATATTTACATATAGACAAATTTAAGCTTTTATATTTTAAAAATATGAAGGATGGGATCTGGGTTAGCCATTTTGATAAAGGAACATTTAGCTGAACGGCAAGGTCGTTTAGATTTGAAACTATTAACTATTTGAATAGGCAATGAGGATTATGTTTATATATCCTTGTATTATAGATCAATTTTATCAAAAAAATAACCAAAAATAAAGAAACCAAAAAAAATTGGAGACTGCAATATGAACTACAAAGAAAACAAAGTTAATGAAGTGTAGGTGCATGTGTGTGGCAAGTAAGAGTAGGAAAATGGAAAGAGATTAATGGGGTCGGGAAGGGCGCCCATGTTTGAGTATAACATAACACATTGGAATGAAGAGGATACTGATGAATGGGGCGAGAGAATAAAGGTGGAGAAAGCGTGGATTCGATGAATTAAAACGGTATTACGGCTCACAAAAGCCTCTTTTGAGTATGAAGTGTTGCAAAAGATAGGCAAGGAGAAACTGGCAGGTAGGCAGGTAGGAGAGTTCTATGATATGAAATGATAATCACGCAAGAAAGAAGAGAGGACCTAGTGAGACGGGTGTTCGAAGAAATGGGAGAGAGAAGAGAAGGAAAGTGTTATATGCAAGAGCAGGAAATTCCTGGGAGAAATTATGAGAACAACCGAAGAAAGGAGATGGAAATTGAGGTGTAGAAAAGATGGACGAAAGTGAATGCATAAGGAAAATACGATAAGACATACAAAGACATGCAAAAATGGCATAGAAGGTGGTAAGACCAGGGAGGAAGAAAATATCATAGCCCGATTTAGATATTGAAGAATACAAGAGCTGTCGGTTTTGTAAGGTGAGGGAAAATAATAATGATCAATAACTAAAAACAATCATTTTATAATTAAAGTAATAGATTTAAACTTACATTAAGGTACGGTTTTCTTTAAAGCCTCTTGTGCCCTTTTTTCCCATTCTGCTTTCCTCTGATTAAAATTTTTAGGCTTCGCCATAAATTCTTCTCCAATAAACGATTTTTCCGAAATACTACTTATAATCTCATCTTTCATATCAATTTCTTGCGTTATCCAGTTGTCAGTCTTAGGTCTGTCACCTAGCGAATTTTGTTTTTGCATTTTATTGTAAATAAGTTCGTTAGTTTTTGGATTATTTAAGCTCACAGTTCTTTGGTAAGAAAATAGTTTATTATTTGAAGGTTTTCGAAGGGTGACTTCGGTAGTTTCTATGTATTTTGTTTCAATTAAAGGCTCTTTTGTTTTAGGCATTTCCATCGATAGTTTCCTTCTTTCTTCTAAAGGTGAATCGATTTGATTTTCTTTATCACTATCTTTAGACTTATTTTCACTATTGGATTCCTCGACCATTTTATTTACTTGTTGGTTTAATAAATCAATTTCACTATCTTTTAATTTCAGAGATCTCCTAGCAAACACTTTCATTAATTCAGGTTCATCTTCTTGTTTTTGTTTGATTATAGATTTACGTCGTAACGAGACCGACTCTGTATTGACCATTTCAGATAAGTCATTCACAGATTGCGTTTTTATTTCTGTTATTGTTGAACTTTTATCGATATTTGGACTTGTTATTGATTCTACCATGTCAAGACTACTTGATTTAGTTTTTAGAACAGGTTTTTCTTTAATCCCATTATCTACATTAACAGGAAGTACTGAAGACTTTCTCTGTTGCAAATTATCAACATTTTTTTTAAATATTCTAGAAGAAACTGGTGGCGTCATTGTAGTTATCGTTACTATTGCAGTAGCTACATGTTTTGGTGTTTCTGGTTCCGGTTCTTGTTCCTTTTCAATTATTTCAATATCATCTTTACTAAATTTACGAACATAGTCAGTTAAAGGTGTTTCTTCCGTAGTCTTTGGTTTATTTTGTTCATCTACAATTTTCGGGGCAGTTAGAACAGTTGTCAAAACAACGTTATTTGTAGGCTTCTCGACTTTATTAAGATGTACATTAAAGAATTCAGGTATAACATTTTTGGACGCTGTTACTTGCACTGATTCGCGTTTTACTTGAATTTTTGTTACTGATATTTGTTGCTCCTTCACTGTAAATTCTTTGCTCGTTTCATTAGTTATTATTTCTTGTTCCACATTTTTACTTTGTGAGTGAACAACGTCAGAAGAGACATTTTGAGAATTCCCTATACTTACAATTGCTTTGTGACTCGGGCCAGAAATAGTAATGCCGCTATTCAAAAAATCATTTATAATGTCTTTTGTATCAATTACCGTTGTTAAATTTGAAATTTTCTCATTAATTTTTACATCCTTGTTATCTTCCATTTCGGTTTTTAAAACTGTATCTACATTCAAAGATATGGGTTTTTCGTTATTGTTTTTAATTGTTTCTATTGTTTCGCATTTATCTTCATATTCATTGATAACAGTTTTTGTTGATTCTTCTGTTGTTTCTTTACATGTTTGTTGATTCTCTGAAACGCTTTGATTAATTAGGGGTGTAAATGTGTGTCGATTATCAATTTTCGATTGACTTGTCGACGATTTGAAACTGTGTGATTTAGTTACGGATTGTTGAGTTTTTGATGCATCATTTGGTAGATCAAGTGACTTAAATCCATCATCAACTTCATCATTATGGGCCAGTGCACGTTGCTGGAACGACGACAGGCCAGCAATTTTAACTTTGCTTTTACTTTCTTCTGTTTTTATTTCACGAGTTTCTAAGTATTTTGTAGTTAATAGTTTAGTATAATGATGCTTTTCTGGCAGTGGAGGTTTAGGTGGTGATCTCGAAAGCACTATGGGACTCTTCGGTGGTGAGAGTGAAAGTACCGGTTTCGATTTTGGAGATTCCGGTGGAGTTTCACTGGAAGGTATAGTGTATTTCGGAGGACTAGTGGATAAAGAAGAAGCTAAACGTTGTCTTAAATGATTTTCTAGTTCTAGTTGCAGAGGCGATGAATGCATGTTTTCTGGAGATGACTTAGGAATAACAATTGCGTCTGTCCGAGTATTTAAATCAGGTGATGCAGGAATGTCATTTGGTTGTATCCTTTGTCGAGCAGCTGGGCCCGATCTTACCATAGCATGTGGCCTTATAGGTAAGTTTGAATCGATTCTTTCAGACTGTTGACTCACATAAACCGACTTAACATTTGCACTTGTGTTAGAAATTTCTATACTTCTGGAAGTTGAATTAGTAGAAACGGACGTCGATGTTAAAATTTTTTCCTCTTTTGATTTCTTCTTTCTGCCACTTCTCCTTGGGAAAAGCCTGCCCAAGAAGGAATCAGTTTTCTTTTCTTCTTTTTCTTCGTCTTCCTCGCCGAGTATCGAAAATGCATCTTGAGATTTAGTTCCCGCGTTCGATCGACTCCTACTCAATTTACTTCCTTCAGATCCTGGTGCTGCTAAGCCAGGAGGCAAAGAAGAACATTTTAAATGACTTTCAGTCATTGTACGATTACGGCTCATGCTTTTGCTGGAGTAAAGCTCAGTTATGGTCTCTGCAATGTGGGAAAGCCATGCTTAGCAAGCATATAACACATATGCAAACAACAAATAATACAAAAAATTACATTAGATAGTCATTTTGACATATACAACAAGTAAGTTTTAAAATAACAAACAAAATGCATTTATAAGCAGTGAAAAGCTTGTATTTCAAATATAAGTAATACCTCTTATAGTTGTCGTTTCAGGAGTTATGCTTCTAACTGAAGAATCTTCGTTGACTTCCGGGGTTATTGGTAAAGGCATTACAGTTAACTATAAAAGAAAATGAACATAAATATACTATATTTCGTCAATTATTTGCTTAAATTTTAGATAATACCTGTTGTGGCCTTTTTCTTCGTGGTGCTCCATGCGTTCGTTTAGGCCTGACTGATACTCGATGATGTGCAGCGCTATGATTCAAGGGGGTTGACGCGTTATTAAGTTCCAAATCACATTCTTAAAAAAAAATATGTATAATTCGAAATTGAAATAATTAATTCCATAAATACCAGATTCAGTCGTTTTTTTATCTTGTAATGACAGTTTAGAAGAGTGACTTGAATGTTGTCCGAACAAATCCTTTAAACAAAATTGAAAATTAATCCTTTTGTGTTATTTTCTTCCGTCCGATATACAAACATAAATAAATTCCAGAAAAAGAAAAATAAGGAAATACTTACTTCGTCCATTTCCGAGCTTTCCATGCTAACCAAAGATCCTTCACTACAAGTACTGTGCGATTTGGTAGGATGATCCTAAAAATAACAATAAACTGTTAACACCTTCGCTGCCACCAACAGTGATAATTTGTTTAAACATTACATACATTTACAAAATATTTAATACAAATAGTTGTGAGCATGTTTTTACGTTATGGACTATATTATTATTATTATTTTGGAAAAATTGCACCAAATTATTCAATGGAATCCCCGACGGCCCGACACCTAAAACTTAACTGAGCTGTTGGTTTTAGTTTCATATAAAAATAATTCTTAAGTGGGGATAATCCTAGATGGGGTACTTTGCACCCTATTTTTCTTCACCCTAATAACATTACAGTAGGTACGGACCAATAATCGTTTTATACCTGTTAACAGCCGAATTTATTTTAGGAATAATGGATATTTTAATAAAAGTTTGTACCAAATGTAAATATTAATTTTGTAAATTGCATTTAAAGTCCGACTCTTTATAAATATTATGAAAAACCGGATCTTTTGCTTACAAACGGGTAAATACGTCAATATTTTACTAAATAAAATAATCAACACGCTAATGTTTAATTAAATATGCATTAGTAGTAAATTTGTTTACGTTTTGTGGATTATAATAGGTAAATTTCATTTAAACTGTTCGCTTCTCATATACAATGAAAATATTCTTAAAATTCTTAATTGTAAATACTTAAATAAAAATCTTCAAATGTAATAAAAACAATATAATTATTTATAGTCGCAACTAAATCCGTCCCTCACAGTCCAGTTAAGTTCTTCAAGAACGTGGGACAAGTGGTGAGAGGGATCAAAGGAGAAATAAAAAAAAAACTACTAGAAAAGAATATTTATTAACATAACACGAGCAATAGTTATTTTATTTTTTATCAAATCGACAAGAAAAACAAAGGTAAGCATTTTTCCAAACATAAAAAATGTTTAATGGATAAAACAAAAAATTATGTGGCGAAATAGATCCCAGGAAAATCAAAAATCTGGATAATGTTATTGGCTTCTTAAATAATGAAAAAATTATTGTTATTATTTGATTACTCTTATTATTTTATTTAGTCCCTTATTCCTTTTGTGTTAATATAATTATAATATAATAATAATTCTCTATCAACTCTGGCAAGTTCTTAGAATTTAAGGAATAATGAGAGAGGAAAACACGAGAAAAAGAGGAAAAAATGCTAGAAGATTTGCTTAGATAAGTAAACTGTATTAGAAAATATTTTAATTACATATTTGAAAATAAGTTGAACAATTTTAAATCGTTTCGTCTTGATTTAAAAAAAAAAGTAGTGCCAAAGTATAGAAAGATAAAATCAAGGTTTCGGACTATAATCCTTCATCAGTATAGCCTTGTTGAGTGACCAAGGTGAAAATCAAAATAAACTGATTTTCAGCAGGGATTTAACCGAGGGTTATCATTTGAAAGAACAATAAAATTCAGGTTTAAAGAGAATGTATGCATGTCAATAAAAAAAAAAAAACAATAGTAAGCGAAGAAAGTGAAAAATCGTAAAAAAAAAATAGAACTCATTAATGAAAGAATTTCTCAATTAAATGTATTCCTTAAAATAAATAAATAGGTTATGATAAGATATAAACATAAATATAAATAAAAATTCTAAATGATGAAAATCTAGTTTTTACCTTTAACTCTGTTAATTATGCAAGAATTGACAAAATTGTTTGATTGTCAACCAAATTCAGAGAGTTTACTTCTGTTGAGCTGATAAAACCCAAAAAAAGAAACATTTAATCTAATTTTTAAAACATTGACAAAATTGTGGTTTTTAATTTTTTTAAATATGTTACAAAAATTG
>JAFFZR010000325.1:0-11573 GCA_018397195.1 Lethrus apterus
AAAATACATAAAAATCATAAAAATTATATAAAAATCACAGAACATAATAATAATAGGTTCATGTTTTATTTATTGCCTTAAAAATATTTTTTATTGCTCCGCGCTTCTTGACTTTTCATCGTCTTCTTGAACTGTTTCAACCATTTTGTATAAATTCGCGGACCCCCGGTAATGGTTACACAGTTTAAGAACCTATGATCTAAGTGATATGCTTGTGAAAAATTGGCACACCATTACGTGACACCCTGTACATAAAATAACATGTATAAAAACCTGCAGAGCCCTTCTGGTATCATTTCTAGATGATTATTTGCAGCAGAAAATATCTCCAAACTTCCTAATTTACCGATCCCCGAAGGAATTCCATCAAAATCCAATTGATTATCATTAACGTATAATCTTCGTAATGCTAATAATTTACAAAGTGATACAGGCAAACTTGTCAATTTATTGTGCGATAAATTTAACGTTTCCAATTTTTGCCACGTTTCCATCACTGAAATGCATAATATTAAAAAAACAAAATAACTCAACAATTTACAGACTTGTAGATAATTCGGTGATTTCATTTTCACTTAAATTCAGTCTCTTCAAGTTTGGCAGTGAATACAAGGCTTCGGGTAATTTTGGCAGTGAGTTTTGAACCAAATCCACTTCGGACAAATGTATAAGATTTTCCAAATTTCCGGGGAAATTAGTTAGGTTTCTTTGCGTATTGCGCATGTGTAACACTTCCAAATTGATCAAAGACGGTAACTGTCTCAATTGACAGTGACCTAATGGATTATTGTTTAAAATTAACGTCTGTACGTTTGCTAATCGCCTAGTTTGGGGTGGCAACGTTTCTAAATTGTTATTGCTCAAATCCAAAAATAAAAGATCGGTCAAGTTTATGAACAATGTGTTTGGAATTGAATCGATGCTGAAAAATCAATTTGTAATGTAAAAATCCAAATTTGGTAAACATACCGATTGAAACTTAAATTTAAAACAAGTAATGCTTTGGCACGTTCTAGACCATCGGGTACTTCTTTTAAATTATTATGACTCAAATCTAACGTACTGAGCTCTTCCAAATGAAACAATTCTGCCGGTACACCGGAACTTTTAACTTTATTGTGGCGTAGATTCAACGTTCTTAAGCAGTTCAATTCGGTGAGCTCCCCATATAATTTCTCCAAGTTGTTTCTTGTTAGTGATAAATGTTCCAATTTTAACAAATTGCCCATTTCTTTGGGTATCTCGGTTAAGTTCGTTCGGTCTAATTTCAACCATTGTACGCCCGTCATTAAACTTACGGCTTCTGGAAACTTTTCCTCCTGAAAGTCGTTTTTAAGCGGTTTTATTTATACCAAGTTTGAACATACACTGAAATCATTTCTGGTGAAATCAACACCTCTGACGAAAGGTAGGACTCCTGTATTGGCCATTTTTTTCTTTATTTCACAATTACATTACACTAAATACAAAACGCATTGAATTTAAATCGACGAACGACGAAATAAATTATTATAATTTGTTGTGTAAAGCATACGGTACTCTGACAGAATATCAAGAAAACATAACCACAGATAACCTATAAAATCAATTTTCTTAAAGTAGATTTCTATAATTGGTAGAGGTTATGGTTTTTTTTTCTTATAGGTTATTTTACTGTAAAATTCAACAAAACTATTTTATCTATTTTATTTCTAAAACAAATCCAACAAATGTGCAATATAGGGAAATACAAATGTAATTCGATTGTAATTTTAGTCTGAGTACAATAAAATTTACAATCTCCGATGATAAATACAAAACACAAGTATGAGCGAACTAGATTGTATATCAAACTATTCATTCAATTCATCGATGCAAAGGAGGCATTAGTGGCATCCCTCCACCTGATATTGCCGTATTTGGTCCTAACAATATCTAAAACAAAATATTTTCAATATCAAAAATAAATCGAATTAAATTAAAGTACCTGTTTTTGTTGATTGCGTTGCATTTCTTCTAGCTGCGCCCTTTCGACCTCAAAAATAACTGGTGCGAATAAAATAATAGATGAACTAAAAACAATCCAAAATGCAGATCTAGAAAAACTGTACAGATGTTTGACACCACAGCCGGTATTCACTGCTAGGGTGTGTGTGGCGTTCCTTATAACTTCAGGAAACATTTCTGTTAAACCCCACAGTCTTTCTGAAATTGTCTCTTCGGGCTGAAACGTTAGGTTAGGTTAGATAATGACATTTACAATTTTCAAACTAAAAGTGAAATACCTCCTCTTCGATATCATTTTCTATTTCGGGTTTCTTCTCCGGCGTACCATCCTTAGCGCTTCCTTCTTGTGATTCCATCCCACTGTCAAAATCTTCACCTAGTGCCATAAGAGCTTTTTATATGTTATAATTACTTTTAACGGACGTCACTTATGTAAATATGTACGGTTTAATAGATGTTTAGCTGAATTTTAATCAATTCAACTGAGAAAATACAACGGCGAGGTGCCGGAATAACATGAACGCGCGCGCCACAGCTTATCAAATTAATCTGCGCGCGTTTTTTGAAATCGGCGCTAACCTAATTAATACACTGTGTTAATACTTACTTCAATTTGCTAATTGTAAGGTAGCAATTTCGTTCACGTGGCCGGTGTTTTCTAAAATGTCGCGTTGGAATTTGGAAATTTTTTGACAATTTTGGCATTTGTTTCGAGATAACGTGCCAATAAAATTCAAGTTTGTTTATTTGAAAATGTACAAAGTGCGTTCATTTACGAAATTATCCCGTTTTGTACAATCATTGATTTTTAATTCTTTTATCAAATTTATAAACATTTTTGGGACTTTTATCGCCCCTGAATTTGGATCTCAACCCAAAGTGCATGTGAAGAAAACCATTTATTATCATTCAAAAGTTCATTATAATAGTTATGATGGGATAATTACATAAATATTACGTTTGCGGCAGATAATATGCACAAATATAATGATTAATATTAATTTTAAAACTTAGTGCCATCTAGTGACAACAAATGAAACTAAAAATATACAAAGATTAATGGTAATGCAAAATTTTGCTTTTAATGATCCGTAGAGTTGTATAAGTCTTTCAATATTGAAATATTCTAAAATTATTGGTTAGCAATTCCATAAAAAATTATAATTAATCATCAAAATTACATAGTTGCCACCTAGCGGCAATACATAGAACTAAAATGCAGGAGATTTAAATCAAAATATTTTTTAAATAAGGTGAGAATTAAATTCCCTTTTATTGCTTTACCACAATCATTTTTATTACATTCAGAATAAACTCAATTTTGAATTAAATTAACTAACAAGAGTGCAAACACAATGGCACAAATATAACTATTGTTACAGTATAGGACGTTTCGCTTTCCTTTTTCTAAATAAAAAAAAATTTATGTGTAAAAATGGTTATTAATTTTATTCGTGCCCCATTCCCTGCTACTATGACAGTTATATTATATGCCCAGTGCTTAAATGACTAAAAGCTTTGGTTATTCAGTTTCACAAAAATTGTGACCGTAGATGATTCATGGAATAGAAAAAAAAACAAACAAATATAATTATCGGTTTATTTCTTAATAAGTTCTACACATCCTACGAAACTAATACAATCTACGATATACATGTCAAAATTGAGAATGTTGAGATCACATAGATCGTCATGGTGCTTGGTGCACAGTTTCTTTTGTTTAATTATTATTCATATAATGTATACTAAGTACACCAAATTAATTAAGAACCTGCCAATATATATTTTCTTAAAAACGACTACTAAGGAAGCTCTGACATAAAATCACATTAAATTTTCTGAGCAACGATGAACGCACAACTTACAAATTTGTAAAATTTCTCCCTCGGTTTAAACAACATCCTAAAATTACAACAATTTCATTTAATGCATGGCAGAGGCAAATTTGTGAGAGGATTTGTTTTTATTAAACGCCCTAAAAATGATCTACTTTGTATCCAGCACTTTGCCACTACCACATAACAATAATTAATAATAATAATAATAATAGTAATAATATTGATAATGAAATACAATAACACATTGACATGTATTTGTTGCATCAGGCAGTCAGATATGGTAATTCTACATTTTCAAAGGACTAGGCTATACAATTTATAAATAATTCTAATTGCAAAACTTCAGCGCATAAAAAACTTTTTTTAACAATAATCCATTTTCTTTTTTTTTACCAAACGGGCAACAGCACATCATCTACATATTTATATAACGGACGAAAATCTATGTTTCTATGCGTGTTTTTTAAATAATTTTTCTCAGTCCGTTCATTATGTCGAACGCGACCGGTCTATTGTTGTCTTCATTTGTTTGTATTCATGAATGAATTGTTCGAAAACGAAAAATAAAATACGAACGATGAAACATTGATGCAAAATCACTAAAACTTGTGCAAAAATGAGGCTCCATAGGGCCAAAAGTCTTCAATGTTACCATGGTTTTTGGCACTTCACTTCACAATTTAAAGAGTCTTGGCTTTGTCTAGTAAATCGTTGATAAATTTCTGAAACAAAAATCATATAATTAATATTTGTAGGTATTACTTGGGATCAGGGTTGGGTCTAGGGGATTAAAGAAAGGCACAATTTTATTTGGTTTCAAGCAACTATCCCAGGCCCTGCTTGTAACATATTTTTAATTTTTAGATGATGAAAATTTTCGAAAAATATCGAATATAGAAAAGAAGAAATTATTACATTAACTATAAAAATGATAAAAAATACTTCCTAATATTTAAGATTTTAATTTCAAATATTTTTCTATAAATTCTAAAAAATCTAAAACAAAATTCCATACTTACTTTGACTTCATTTTGAGACTTCTTAGCGTTTATAAGAAGAACCTGAAAAAACAAAATTTAATTAAAAACATCATTACGCGAAAGATGCAGAATATCTTTCAAGCTTTAGCGCACCTACAATTCATCCATCGAGTAAAATGCAACGTTACAATGTGGTAATGAATGCGACAAAGAAGCGGAAAAATCGCTGAATGGGTCGTTTTTTGCAAAAAATCCTCATTCATTTTAATCATTTGTGAAAAAACTCGTTACGTGGAATGTGAAAGATACGTTTCAGTTTCTGCCCGAAAAAATACCAATGTTGGAATAAATGCAAAGTTTTTGTCAGTTATAAATTGCATAAAGATATTAACAGCTAAGAAACAAAAAACGAACAAAACAAAGTAACGATAAAACAATAGATCAACACAATATACATGTACCTGTAAATGCCTCCGCCGTTCTTCGTCACTGTCCATATCTAATAGTTCGTCTATATCCACTTCAACTTCTTCATTATTTACGTCGTCTACTTGCTGCTGAAACAAAAAAAGTAGATAAATCGTTGTTTGTTTCGGTTGAGTTTATATTCGTTTCTTTCGCGTCGTAAATAAAAGATGAGCGATTGATAAGTGGTTGCGATGAAGCTACGCCCTTTTCAAAAGGTGCTCGACCCGCTGGAGAAGCGGGGCAATTTAAGGGCGAGGTTGGGAACGGGAAGGAAATTCATGAATGGAGTTTGTGTCCGTAAACCGATATTGAAGTGTTTTCGTTTGAAGAGAGGCGTGTGCGTCGTTTCTTAGAGGAAAAAAATTCCCATCAAAAGATGAAAATAATTCTTTTGGTTCGAAATCATCTTATGGCTTATTGATTACATAAAAATTAATCATAGTTTATTTAAATGTATAAGAAAAGGGTGAGATTATTTTCAAGTTGGAAAAATTGAAAAATGATGGAAAAATTCAAAAAAATTCATGGTGTTTATAATCACATCCAAAATTCCAAAATTCAGACCGTTTTTACTTTTACTTTCTTTCATCCTCTCCTTTTGTATACAAGTCGAGAGAAACATAATTTCCGAGGTCACAATTGAAATCCGCAAAAATAGCAGTTCTATCTTCGCAAATGTGCATTTGCCTTTTGTTCACCGCCTCCCACGCAACGTTTTTTCATACAATCGCCTCTTGCTCGTTTTCTATTTTGATTCTTGAATCCCGATTCTTATTCTTTTAAAACCAATTACATCAAACTGGCCAACGTACTGTTGTGTTATTTCCCGTGGAAGTAAATAAAATTTATTAATAATTAAATTAAAATATAAAATATTTATTAAACATTTACAGAAGATATAGTAAAACACAAAATATTTATAAAATTTTATTAAATATCTATAATTGGTTATGATACATGTTTGAAATTTGTATTTGCACCTCTGGGTATGTTGAGTCGCAATCAAAATTGATAATTTTTAATTTAAAATTAGCCCGACTGACCGGAAACTGTAGATACAAGTAAATTATTAGGGTTGCATAATTAACAGGTTAATTTAACATTAAATTAATGTTTACAATTTTCAATTGTTTTAAATTGTGAAATAATTTGAAATAGCTTGTAAACAAGTTTTTTTTGTTGCTAAAATTTAATATAAAAATCCGATCGCGACGTTAATTGAGTAGTCTGGATTGTGGACTCGAATAAAAAAGAAAGAAAAGAAAGGTTACCTAGTTCGAGAAGATTTTATTCGGAGTCTTCAATATTGGTTCCCATATGTAAATTTCATTCCGTTTTAAGTATTGGTGGACTGTGTACAGAGTGTGTACTGTGTCTCCCTTGCCTACAACGGATTGTATTAGTCCAGGTGAGTCATTTAAAATTATATGGGTATAAATCGGAAGAACCAATTTGTGGTTAACGATTCCCATATACTACAGTATTTAATATTTTGGCAAAGACATAAAATAGATTGTTCTTTGTGTCTAATTAAATATTATTGACAAAGATATATAACTTATACATACCTGAATTTAAATGCATGTGTTGTTTTGATATTTTAAAGGACATAACATTTCCTTATGACAGTTTCAAAATAAAATTCTAATTTAATTGTTGGTTATCTGAGATGTACAACAATTACAACAATTAGTGAACAGAATAATTAGTATTTTATAATTCGACTTACTTTGACCTTTTTCATGTATATAATTTATGTCTAATGGTTTTCACAATATCGACCACGTGTATGAACACCTGGTAAATGAATAGTGCAAGTAAATTGTACCAACATAATTTGTTTTAGGTCTAAAATAATTATCTAATATTAAAATACATTTAAAATATTTATAGATAAAAATTGTATAAGATCGGTGAAGGTTAATTTTTCTTTATAAAATAAAAGTTATTTATTTTAAAGTAAACTTTAAAATTAATTTGCTATTGAATAATTAGTGTGGGCAAATTGGGCCAACATAAATTATTCAGGAACTAAAAGAATATATTTTAATTTCTACTTATAATTTATAGTTTTAAATTAACTATAGTCAATATTTTATTTATTAGGAAGAATAAATTTTGTATTGGTGATAGCTGTTTGGGTTTCATATTTATTTGTTATAGTTATTAATTTTAATAAAATAAATAGAGTAACTTTAGAATTTTGTATTTTATTTACATTACGTCACTTGAAACCTTATTTGACAAATTTTAAGTTAAATAAGTTATGATAAAAAAAAAAAAAATTCAATATAAAATTTTTTTTAAATATTTGCATACTAAATATCATAGCAGTACGTGAGCACTGTCACAACGAAGGCCAATATTGTCCAGTTTGGATATAGACGTAGACGAAACATTCTGTAATTACTATCGACATAAATAGTGAAGAGAGTTAAAGTAAACGCAACTGTTAGGCTCGTTATTATCACACGTACTGCGCTGCGTTAGATATGCGTAAGTTAGAATCTATCTATAAAATGTTTTTTTTTCGTACAAGTATCTTATCGCACAAAGAAAGATTTAATTTAGTAATTTATTAAAAATGACATCCAACTAAAACATGTATTTGGAACAAATAATAATTCTTACGTAAGAAAACCTTGTTTAAAAGCAACAAAAATGTCACCGGTCCACCAACTGTGAATCCCGTCGATTCTTCTCGTTTAATTCGAAGCATTTACGTGGAACCGAAAATAAAACTGGCGGCGTTCCAAAACGTCACTTTATTAGACAATTAGGTGAGTGCATAACGCGAAGAAAATATGTTTAGTCCTCAAACGTTTCAAGATGTTCAGTTCGTCTCGTAGGAAACCTCGTTTTCAAACAGATTTCGATTTGAAATGCGCGGAACGCTAATGCGCTAATTCGTGTAAAGAACGTTGAGATTAAGACGCCGAGAGACTAGCAGGCAAACATGTTTTCAAGAAGCGATCCGTATATTTATTTTTGTTCATCGAACAAGAATTCGTGTCTATGATTGATCTCTGTTCAGAGTAGGTATTTTTTGATGATGATCAAATAAAAGTTATAGTGCAAAATAGGGAGTTTTTATTTATTTATACAGGGTATCCACTTTTCGAGTACACCGTGCGTGGGTATCTTGCTTAGCTTAAGAGAGAAGTGAGTTGCATTTGGACAAAATAATTTGTTGCTCTTTAATAATTCGTAAAGAAATTCTACCTTCGTTTGTTTTTGAGATATTTTGAAAAAATTGAAAAAGGCGACCATAACTTTTTTATTTATAATTATTTACAAATTCTGTAAAAACTTCCTCACAACTGAGAAATCTCGAACGCGATAAAAGAAACACTTTTCACGTCAAATTCATTTGAATTAACCATTTCGAACACAATGCAATAACTCAGCGACCCAGACTCAATTAACTTCAATCGATTTAAATCGTTTGTTGTTGTATTTGTCCGTTGTGTGGCGGTCGATTTTTCTAATTTTGACCGGCATGCAGACACAAACCCATTTTCTTGATTAAACGACGGACATTGCAATTGCATCACAAAATGTTTAAGCGATGAATCAACCGTCCATTACACAAATCCTTTTAAAATAATCCATAAACAACCTAATTCCGTTACTAAAAGTTGTTTTAAAAAAATGATACGTCTAAGGCTTCTTTCAAGATTAACCCATAAACAAAAAGGATTTCAGTACATAAAGCTAAATTACACGGCGAAGCCTTAATTTTTACGGCAGGCCATTTATAACTCGAGAACAGAAAGTAATGCACTAATAATAAATGCATTACAGTCGGTAAGCACGGAAAAATTTCCCCGAGGAATTACGTCGCGTTCGAATTTTTTTTTGCTCTGAGAGGTCGACGAACCAAACATTGACATGAAAAAAAGTCGTAAATATTTGAACAGATGTTAGTTATATCTGCGGTTGAAAGGAATTCTTTTCCTAACCAATCTGGAAATATGACGTGGAAAGGTTTTAGAAACTAAATACAAACTAAGGCAAAAGTGGGTATCACCTTTTTGATAGGCAAGCCCAAGTTTTTTTGTCTGTAACGACATCCAAGAGAAGGTTTCAGATATTTTAAAAATTTTAAGAGAAATATCTTAACTTTATGAAGATATAACAAACGCAACAAGATATTGAGATCGATGAGCAAGATGCGGAGTTTTCTTTGTGGATTATGAAGGCATCAAACATTTCAAGCAAATTATATCCTGTGCCCGCCCGTCTGACTTCTTCCCTCCGTGTCCTCCATGGCTTTCCCTTTTTGTTTGTTCCTTGTACTCGTACTTCGTAAACTCTCTTAATCAATCTTTCTTGTGGCATTTTGTGAATATGTCCCAACCATACTGTCTTACCTGTATCTTCTTTAATACTGGTTTCATTTTTATTTTTTCTCTGTACACTTCATTCCTTATCTTATCTCTTCTGATCTTCCCGCCTATTTTTCTCAAGAACGTCATTTCTGTGGCGTTTATTCTACTTTTGTCATTATTTTTAAGAGTCCATGATTCACTTACATGAACTATTGTTCGATTTACGACTTTTTTAACGACCTCTCCTTTAACTTCTTTTGTAATGTCTGTTTTATTGAAAACGTGACTCGAAGTTCATAAATTATTTATTTTTATTTGCACGTCTTAAGCTTAAGTTAGGCTGGGTTTATTTGTCTGCAACAATTCTGAAACCGCGTTCAAGCTTATTCCTTCGATGAGTCTGTATCAGATTCTATTTAATGAATTTCTTTGTAATTATTTAGTTTTCATTTGAATTTTACAAAATGGCTTGTTTTCCAGAAACACTCTGAAGACGAGTTGAAAACTCCCAACGACTTCATCAATCAATTGACCTTGAAGAAATATGTACCAATTATCTTCCAGTTACAAAGAAATTTTCAACTTTTATATCATTTCTATGTCATGACGATGAAATTTTGTTGAATACCGGGGATATCATCATACATTTCTACGAGAATTCCCTATGGATCTGTTTTAGGACCGTTTTAATTACTCTTATTTATAAATGATTTCATACACATACATAATGATCTTGAATAGGGCTGTTCAAATTGGGATCTTGAAAAACGCTTAACGATTAAATTGGTCCATCAGACCAATGAGGAATATTGCCGGAAAAAAGATTGCTATCTAGTATTTTTTTTTCTGAGATTTTTTAAAGAAAACTTTCAATTTCTGGTCGCTTTATTCGAAGAGATGTGCAAACACCTCCTCGAAACCATCATCAAGTTGCTTTTAATTGTAATAGCTTCGAATGTACAAAATACAATAAATTTTGACATTTTTTGTATGTCAACCATCATAAACCATAAGCTTGAAAATCTGTAGAACATAAATTTTTGTAGTCGAGTGTGACTCATATTACTAATCAGCGATTGCTCATCGATGGAAAACGTGAGAAACCAAGATCAAGCGTACGTATTAAGTAGGTAGGACACAAAAACATGACTGTTCGCGCGGTCGGTAAAAATTCTTGCTTGAAACAACACGTAAAAGTAGGAGTGAACCACACACGGCGAGATAAGAGGTGAGTTGAATGGACACAGTAAAAAACTCCGGCGACCCAGGTATGACTAATTCAGAAGGTGAGTAACTAAAACCGACTATTCAAAGAATAAGAAAAAAAAAAACAACCGTAGCGACGAAATTGGCATAAATTGCATAGAAGTTTCTAGTTGTCAGTTTAATGGAAATAAGACTTTTCTACAAATCGCAAAATGTAATTTAATTTGTGTACTATAGGTATATTATATACAGTGCGTTCTACAAAACGGGCCCAAGACTATAACGACTTCAATTGTGATTTAATCATAAACAAACCATATATATTAAATAGGACAGTCTTAGCTACAACTTGGCGAAAAAAATTCTTTATTAAACACCTTCATTTATTTGTTATGACGTCATCGCCATTTTTTTTTTAAATGGCAACCTATATTTTTTATTTGTTATTTCGTTATGATTTTTAATTTTGTTTTCAACGGTATACAATTTTAAATAGGTTGCATAAGAAAAAAAAACAAGGAAAACGGCCTTACAATTTTAATAGAATGAAATGAACAAATTAATCCAACTAATCCATGATACGGCAAACTTTTACTAAGAAAAGTCGTTCATAATAAGAAATTGTGGCCCTATACTAAATTTCAGAAAGATCTACCTACTTTGATCAAACCGTGATTAAACAAAACAAGACCGTTTGATCAAAGTAGGTAGATCTTTCTGAAATTTTGTATAGGGCCACAATTTATTATTATGAACGACTTTTC
>JAFFZR010000326.1:0-20785 GCA_018397195.1 Lethrus apterus
GATAATGACGTCATTGCACCTTAAAACTTCACTCTTCGTCTTAGATACATAAATTACTGTTATTTGCTTTAATTTAGAATGTTTACGATTATTATTTTTACTAAATTAGAACCACTGACGATCTGAAGTAAATGTGTCATTTATTCAAAAAAATTGTTATGTGAGGTACCATTTTTTTTAGATCATCGTTTAAGTAGTAAGAAGGTCTATTAAAAACAGAAGAAAAAAGTGGGGGTTGTCATTTAAAAAAATTTATGATGACGTCATTGTGCAAAAACAAATGACGTCATTAAAACAAAATTAACGTCAGAAGACGGCATTTTAAAAACAAAAATTGACCTGTCCGAGCGATTTTCTTAAAAACATTATAAAACGCTTTTATGAATTTTGTTCCAAACTTTATCACTACACTGTATATTGGCAGCACTGTAAACATTGCAACGGCCAGCTGTAACCAAAAACAACTGGCAGGACTGCCAATAAGTGTGTTGTGTCACAGAGTGTCTTCTTTAGCAGATTGCCAAATACAAAACAAAAAACATATCGAATTGAAATTTCATCATTTGAAAAAAATTGAACATAATGGTGTCATTTACCTTAATTATCAAACAACATTTAGATTTTTCTACAAAAATCAAGAATTGAAAGTCATTCGTCGAATAACCCACAACAAAAAAACGTGGCTGTTAGTTGATATACAAATTATACCTATCTTATTCTTACAAATTACACTTCTGCAGATTTTCCTCAAGGCTTTTATTTTATGTGCGGACCGCGGGAAAAGGACGACCTTCTACGCCACTGGAATCTTTCAACAGCTTTCCTCTTCGCAATGTACTGTTTCATTCGCGATGAAAATGTGGGAGATAACCATTTACCTCAATTCCTTATTGGAACTGTCAGCAACTTCCAATGAAGTCTCAACATTCCGAATAACAATATAATTTTGCTCTTTGAAGTAATGAGGTATTAAGTTCACAACAACTAACGTGTGTCATCTGTTACATAATCATGTGTTACGTAATAAAATTAAATGTCGATGTTTCAAGAAACGAATTAAGAAATATCTTTATACAAATTGTTTCGTTTCCTGGATTTGATTTGATTCTTGCGTAAATTTTTAAACCAATTTAAATAGATCAACAGCCAAAATCTCAATCAAGGTAGAATTGGTAGAAAGTAACGATGAAATGTTAAGAAATGCTTAAAATTTTAGTTGAAAGTTACATTAAATAATTATTATTTAATGAGTTATTGAAATAATTTCTTTACGCTTTCACTATTCATTTTAAAAATATTTGAAATTTTCGATACTTTTAGCATCAACGATTTTTTATAATCAAAATTAAAACATACTGTAATTGAAGGCGCTAAAAGCAATAATTCGAACTTTCCAGAAATTGCATATTAAAGGTTTCATTCGATAATTTGTTTATTATTGCTTGTAAGTAAATCGTTACGTATTCAACGCAATCGAATTACAAACGATATGTTCGACAGAAACATAGGTTGTTATTTATGTAGCGAAATCAATTTCGAAACAAAACACACGCTTGATACGTACGATTCTTATATAATGTCCTTCAAGCGTCCCACTCGTAACCAAAAGTGCATTCCATTGAACCGTGGAAAAGGTTGACCTCCGCTAAAATTGCATTGAACAATGAAAATATCAATTGACATCTAAAAAACGACGAGTCGATCTTTCTTTTCTTGTTGTTATTTTATATTTTTATTACGAATAAAAATAGTATTTTTGTGGATAATTCGATATCACGCTTTAAGAGATTAGATCCATCTAAAGCAGTGCTTCCCTTAAATCATAAGGATTTTATTTCGTCCACGTGTATCCCAATACCCAGCCACTAAATTTATATAAAATCATAAATAAAGGAATTATTTATGATTTTTAAATATGGCTTTTTCAAAGTCAGCTCATAACTAATTATAAGTAAAGACGTTTTTAAACAATACATATATGGCGCTAGAGAACGTAGTAAGGAAAGAGGTACGAGGATCTATCGAGTGGGGAACAGAACAGATTGAAGATGTTTGAGAGGTCAGCAAGAGAGGTAAAAAGGAGGGCAAGTCTGGAAGGAAAGGAGTAGGATAAGTGGTGGAGAGGTAAAAGGCGGTGGATGGGCAGATAAGGGCACAAATTCAGAAGGCAAGATACAACCCGAGGTAAAAGCATTTATGAGTATACAGAAGAAAGCCGGAGTGTTTGGGCGGGAGAAGAGCGGGGGAAGAGGAGAGCTTAATTGCAAGATTTAGATGCGGGAACGAGGAGAGAGGTAACAAATATTGGATGCGGTTAGATGAGAGATGTATACTCTGCGGAAAAGGAAAGAATGAGTCGTTGGATGTCGGGATATAAAGACGGGTGGACTAACGAGGAAGGAGAAGAGAGTAGCAGATGGTGGCGCTGTATGCACAAAAGTGGAAGATGGGTGAAGGACAAATTAGACCGGGCGCAGCAAAACGATGGGGGCGGAATATCTTAATAAACATACGCTTGTAAATAGTAGGAAATGTATTTATTTAATTATTTATGGTTTAGGTTGTTTTTTTTTTTACAATACACAATTTCCAATTCCAAGTTATAAATTGTTCAAATAAAAATATTTTGGCTGAACGTCTGTTATCCAAGTCTTCAGCTGCAGAGTGTATGAAAAACACAAAATGTATGTTTGTTTCGTTCATAAAAACTCTTGCTTATTTGATAATTTATTCACAACATTTTTGTAGGTTCAAACTACGTCAATTCAAACGCATTCGCAGATAATCGAATTAGGCCGATAACTTGAAGTATCATTTTTATCGCCCAACTTAAAGACAGAAATTTTTCCAGCAACTTGGAAACTCCCTTGGCTTCAAAACTAGGTTGAAAATGTGCAACAGGGGAATTTGATGTATAAGTGCAATAAATACAAGAATAGCATCAGACACCCATCGTCATTCTATGAATTTATTCATAAAATAGGGACTCTGTTCCAACCTCAGCATGGCAAGTGAAATATTCCAGAAATACTCTTATGAAATAAGTTTCAATATTTTAACAGGTGATAGCTAAAGTTAGTCGATGCCTAAATACCTAAAAACGGGGGTCCTGTGTTGTAAGGTGTGCCAGAAAAAAAAATTATTTTTGAGTAAAAAATTTAAAGGGAAGGGAAGATAGACCTGTCATTTTCGCGGATTTGGGGTTGGGTCAAGGTCAGCTATCACCTATTAAAATAGTGGGACCTATTTCAGAATGAGCATGTATGGATCTCTAGTACATTCAATACGACTGAAAATCAATTTTAATATTACCTTTGATATTTTTTCTATTTTCCTTGAATTTATCATTATTGCAAGACAACCCCGTTTTCGGAAACATTTTAAGATGATGTTATTTTATTTTAATAGATTTTCTAGAAAAGGCAAAATACCACACTGAATATGAATATTTTCTTCGAATAGTCTAGCTGCCGCTTGTTCTAGCTCTTTAGCGTTACCCAAGGTACACCACGAGCTGACAAGCTAGATTTATTTCTTTATCCGTTTATTAATTTTGTAATAACAACATACGCAGCTGTAAGTATTTTTGCCTGTATCCTTCTTATTCTGTCCGTCCAACAGTCTGTGTGTTCACCGATGTGCTTCTCTGCCTCTTTTTTTGTATACAAATAATTTGTATCTGTTTTATTTGAAAAGGGAAAGAAACAAAATTTCATACAAAATGGGAAAGAAAGGAAATTTCATTCAAAATTATATTCTTGCAAAAGATGGCGTTCGTAGTGAGCAAACGATCCTCCTCTATCGATCGCGTGACTAGAACGAGGCTACGCATTAACTCCAAGCGCATGTACGTGGTAATCGATCGATGTCCAGTTTTGTCTTTCCAGTGCGCACGTGGTAACTTTTCGGTGCGGTACGTGACGCCATGGCGTGCGGAAATGCTCAGCCAAGGTGACGCGGTGCGTCGGCTGCGTCGCGAGCACGGCCTCCAGCTGCCGCTGCATCCGTTGCAGGTGACAGGCTGGCTGGCCTTTGCCGTCCTCACAGCAGGATCTTTCCTATTACTAGTTCCGGCTTTGCCTTATCATTGGCAACCAGCCGCCTTGGCCACGCTATCGACTCTGATCCTGTTACATTTCGTCGCGCATTTGGGTGCCGCAATTGTAGATCCTGCCGAGCCTGCGCTACGGAAGACGGTACCGCAACCTCTACCGGAGTTAGATCGTTCTAAGCACGCGCACGTCATCGAAGAAGGTTTGTGTCATCTGTGTCTCGTAAGAACGTCGGGCCCGCGCACCAAGCACTGCAGCGCGTGCAACAAGTGTGTGGCCCGTTTTGATCACCACTGCAAGTGGTTGAACCACTGCGTGGGTGCTCGCAACTATCCACCTTTTCTTATGTGCGTCTCGACGGCGGTGGTTGCCGCCGCATTTGTGGCAATCCTGGCAATTGCCGAATTGGTTCTTCATCAAACCAGTCCGAATTGGTCGATAAGTCGAGACCAAAATATCACGATACCCGTACAACAATCTTCGTTGCCTTCAAGTGATGCCGCATTTTTGGCGATAGTCGCAGCTTTAGGTCTCCTAGCGGCTGTCACCGCTGGTCTTTTACTACATTTGTGCTTCTTCCACATTTACATCTCGTTTTTAGGCCTGACCACGTACGAATACATACGTCAACAACGACAAACTCAACCACCAAATGAAAACCAAATACAAGTTGAGGAAAAATGTGCCACATTCCGACATCGCCCGGTTAATTTGCACTGCGAAGACCGTTCCAGAACTACGGTTTTTACATGTACGGTAGTGGAAGAAACCGTTTCACGTGCAGAACCTACACCAACACCTCCATCGACGCCGCAAGACTGCCAAACGTGTATTGCGGTCAACAATACGATCGTTCCCGAGCAACAAGTGCGAACCCGTAAGATGAAACAGAAGTGGAATTGTTGCTTATCTGTGCCCGACAGTCCAGATAGTCCAGTAGAACCCAAATGTCTGATGTCGTTGTGTAAACACAAAGTGAGGACGAAAGCAGGGACCCCTGCGTTGGAAAATCGTCCGCACAGCAGGACACATGGTCACTGGTCTAGTGCCAAAATTCGTGTCCTATTTCGCGTCTTAGGTAATTATTAAATTCCAAAATCCTAAAATTTTCATACGGATTGGTGAAAAGAAATCATCTTGAAACAGATTTAGTTTATTTGTTGCGACCGGTTTCGGCTATATAGCCATTTTCAGGCAACGCGTTAAAAAAATATTGCCAATGTTACGTCTTTATTAATGATGGTGTTAGTAAAATAACGCAGAAAATGAAAAATTATCAGAAGTTTCTTATTTCCAAAAAAATTGTAAACATTACTTACTTACTTCCGATAACGTTAGTTAAGTAATTTACCTTCACATCATTCCTAAAAAAAATCTTGATTTGGCATTGACATTCTATAATATAAAATACACATTACTTTACTCTATTGCTTAATTCTGTCTCCATTCTTTGTAGCACCTTCAGCACCCCTTCATCCTCCGGTCATACTACTTCTTGAAGACTTACCATTTCTTCCTCCATTCTTCATTCCACTACAATTTCGTGCAGTCCCTTAACCAGTGTTCCTGGTCCTCCACTTTTCTACAGAATCCATACCTTGTATACTCCTCACTCATCCAATACCTATTTGCCCTCTCTTCGCTACCATATCTGAACCTGGCCATGGTTTCCTCTTCTTCCCCGGAATAGACTCCATCCAGGAACTCGCCCTCAACCTTGCATTTTTCTTCCTATTTCCTTCTCAATATTATCCAACCTATGGTTGTTATACACTATGTAGCTTCCACAATTTTTCTTCTATATTCACTACCATTTCCACTACCCCTTCACAAATATCCTTGTTTCCTTTTATCTCAATGCACCTTCTTGACTCCTGAGACTGTGTCTCCTTTAGCTCTACCTTTGCTTTTCTCTCCTATCGCTCCCTGATACTTCCTATCAAACCCATTTGGCAGCAACTGCTTAAATACATTACCCTCTCCTAGCCAAGTCTCCGTAAGCTACCTTATCAAACTTCTCCGGATATTCCCATAATTCTTCTCTTGCATTGTTCTCCAGATTCACCATTCTCTTTGAACTCGCTATATTCCAAAAACATGCATTGAATTTCTTTTCTTCCCCGTTCCCCTCCCTCATTTGGTTGCGCCCTTCCTCTATTTCGATCCACCATTCCCCGTTCGCCTTCACCCTTGGTTTTTGGTATCGGCAATTCTTTTTCATTCGACTCCCACCACTCAGATCCTAGTTTCAATTTCCTGTGTCCTATCTTGATTATTTTTTCCTGGGCTTTCAGCTCCGCTTCAAACTTACAGTTCTGGCTCTGTATTTCTTTTTCTTTCTCAGTTAGATCGTTATCAATGAATATCTTTTTATCCGGCAACCTTGATTTCGCTGTCATGACCTTTATTTTATCCTCACATACGCCTATTCTCACTAGCGTCGTTTTATTGCTACCAATCGCAAAATCATCGTTTCCATTCCCTTTTGCAACCGAACTCCCTTTATTATTATTTGATTCCTTCTCATCGTCCGATCTTACTGCTCCATTTTATGCTCCCATTTTGTCATTTTTGTTCCATTTCATTTTTTCCTCCTTCCTTTTGTGTGTTTTCCACTTCCTCAGTTCTTGTAAATCTCTTCTTATTTAAGTTGACTGTTCATGTCTGAATTTAATGATGAGTAATTATGTTCTGAATTGGTATTTTCTTGTGGAACAATATTTTTTCCAACAGTTTTGAGATGGTGGATAAAAGCCTTATTGGACTCTATGAACATTTGTTGCGTTCTTTGCTGTTATTATTATTTCAACCATTTTTAGTATGTGATCGAATTTAATTTTCCTACTGTTTCAAAATGACTATAAATATTTTTCTTTTAAAGGTATTATATCCTTGTAGCAAGATTTATTCTAGTATTTTGTAAGTTGGATTCATTTTTTAATGTATCTCTCAGTTTACTCCCTCCCATCCTGTTAGTTTACTCCCTCATAAATAGTCCACCAGTGCCCCCAGACGCCCTTTCTCTCTCCACAAAATCTGATTTGCCATACTCTTCTCCCATCTAATATTTATTTATTCCTCGTTCTCACATGGGAATTTTTCTATAGTCCTTTCTTCACTTACTTCCCTGCGGATAATCCGGTACACTCTCATGAGCAAAACAAATATTTCGTATTTCACCGCTTTTCTGCTCGAGCTCATTGTCATCTTTTCCTGACCTGTTTCGTAAAGTTTGTCCATCTCTGTAGTAATCTGAGTAAGCTCTGATGCTTCTTTACCCTACAAACTTCCCCTTTGTATAACAGCATACTTTTCACACATGTCTTCCATATCAGCACATTTTCATTCCAATTTTGCTTTCTTTTGCTCTATAGTACCTGCCACAACCCTTTCTTTGCCAACTTTGCCGTTTCGCCCACATACTGTATATGATCCCCATATGTGATACTTTCCTCATCCGTCAACAATCCTGTATCCTTTTTAATACTTCTTCATGTTTTCCAACATACTTTTTATTTTATGTATGAACTCCTACGATTATTGCTATTATGTCTTCCTCATCTACTAAATTATTCAATGTGAATAAATTGTTCTTCGTTTTCTTCCTCTTCTGAACCCAAACTGCCCTTCCTGTATTTATTCCCTTCCATTGAACATCCTTCACATCTCATCTGTGACGTTTCCTTCTCGTAAACATTTTCTGTTCTACAACTCTATTCAACGTTCCTAATTTTTCAGCAGTGCCCTAAACAGAACTATGTCCTCTTAACTGTATTTATTTACTTTCCTCAATCGTCTTGTATTTCTTGCCGGCCAAACTTCTTTTAAGGACTCTGTCTTTGATGATTCTCTCATATCTTTATTTTTACTATTTACTTAAGTCAACATTTTCTTCTTCTTTTCTTGATCAATCTCGTTTTCTAACCACATTAAGGAAATTATTGTTTTAATCACCAGTTTCAGTAGTTATATCATTCCAACCTTAATGCCAAGCGTTTTTCCCAGTTTGACAAGGATATTTCCACAGATATCCGGCGCGTCCCTCAAACCAACAGTTCAAATACAACTTAAGTTACTCTTTTCTTAAGATCCTTAGATTCTGGATCGTATCTGTATAAACTTTCCTATTAGTTGAAGAACTAAGCAGATTTAAATAATGTATTAAAAACATTTCAAAAATTCGAGTTCATTAATAATTACACCCTTAAAGGGTCGAATTGGTTTATAGACGGATGTAAACTCTCGTCAGTGTTAGGGATGGTAAAAAAACATCAAGGATTTAAAAGGACTTCCAAGTAAAATACCTTTTTTATTATTAGGTAATTTGGGCCATAATCGTCGTCGTCACCATCAGACGAATAGCCCAAGAAATAACCAAGTCGTGCCTCTACCCCCTGAAACGTCGTCCGAATCACCGGTACAAACCATAAGCAATTTGATTCCTGTTCAATCATTACCAGATTCCAACCCAACTAACAACAACAATAACAGAAGATCGGTGACCTTACCGGCGCTGCCACCTCCACAAAGAAGACGAATGATCAGCGACATGGAGCTTGCAAACGCCCTAACGATCCTTCAACAGCAACAGCAACAACAAAGGATTGGAAGTCGACGCCCTCTGCCGCAATACCGCAGGAGGAGACGGAGCAATCCTCACCGTCCAAAGACGCCGGCGTTGTCGCCAATAAGAGAAAGTGGACTTTCGAATCCAGCATCTCCGTCCCGCCAAAATTGCACAGTTGCCACGTCATGTACGCGTCCATTTTGAATTTTTAACTTATAAATTCTCGGTGAAGAACCGAACTCAAACGTTATTTACCACGATGTTTTTGATATTGTCGATATTATTACCACTATATGGATATATATTGTTGTTGAATGTGCTTCACTTTAATACGTTTAAATAAAGTTATTTTTTGGGATATTTTATTTTATTTTTATTTTATTTCAGTCCTTTGTTCTGCCACCTCAACAGGTTGAATCCATTTAGGGAGTTATATTTCCATTTTTTAAGACAAATTTTAAGTAATTTAGATTTAATTTAGACTGGGTAGTTTCCAATGGAATAAAAACAGACCCAACCCAACAAATTGAATCAAATGGACAACTTTAAATTAAAAATGTATATTATCCAATACAATAGAAGAAATCAACATAAAAACTACACAGTTTGTTACGTTAGTGTATTATTAATTCAAATTTTAATTCGTTTTAAGGGAACAAATTCTGCTATAATTTATAAAAATAAAGAAAAAATCTTCGATTAATTTGACGTCACATAATCATAAATGTCAAAATCATGAAGCCTACTAGCTATATATTATATTTTTCCAATTTATGAATCCCACACAAGTCATAAAATGGTACCTGTTTAGAATTATGTGACGTCATACAACTCTGGTTACCATTTGGAACTAGAAAGCTACAAGTTTTAATTAAAAATACTATTTTTTCCTTTCTATTTTCGATCTTTGAGTCTTTAGTTGGATTTAGATCAATTTTGGCATCTTATTAGGTTGAGCACTCATCCAAATATACATAGTATAATCTTCAAATTAGTTCTCAAATGATAATTCAATGATGGGTTACCAATACATGTTAAATTTATCTTATGTGTTTTTAAGTATAAATTTAAATGTCACACGATTTATCCGTGAAATGATTATTTTAAAAATAGGAATGTGTACAGCACTAACAATTTTGTAAAATATGTCCCAGTTATCCATCAAATGCATGCCTTTTAATCAAATACTCGAGGAAACCTTGTGCTAATTGCAATTGCTGACTGAACTGTAAAAAAATGCAATTAAAGCAGTGAAATTAGATCAGAAAGTAGAACTTGCATTCTTACACGAACAATCCAATTATTTCGTTCGTGACCTCGGAGGTCCCTAATAGAGTCACAAATGGTCACATCACAACCGAAGTCATAACATTTGGCAAGGCTGATTTTTCAATTTTTCAACATGTGGCAATAATGCACATTCTGACAGGTCACAGGTTTAAATTTAGGTTATGTTGACGTTTTGTTGATGTCGAAGCTAGATTAAAATGGATTTTTGGAAAGAAACACTGGGGAGTCCCGTGTATATCGTTGCTCCCATGGTGGACGCCAGCGAATTACCTTGGAGGTTATTGAGTCGGAGATATGGGGCCCAATTGTGTTATACGCCCATGTTGCATAGTGCGATGTTTTGCAGAGATTCAAAGTATAGGAAAGAAGCTTTAGCATCGTGCGACGAAGATAAACCTTTAATAGTGCAAGTAAATTATTATTTTTTTTTCAAAAGAATAACACATCGTGCAAATTGAAAAGTTTTATTAATTATTTTAGTTCTGCGGCAACGATCCTCAATTAATGTTAGAAGCCGCTTTACTAGCCGAACCATTTTGTTCTGCAATTGATATAAATTTGGGTTGCCCACAAGCAATTGCAAAACGAGGTCATTACGGTGCCTTTCTGCAAGATGAATGGTCTTTACTCTCTAAAATTGTATCCACTTTAAGTAAAAATGTAACAGTACCAATAACTTGTAAGATTAGAGTTTTTGAAGATATGGACAAAACTGTTCGATATGCTAGGATGTTGGAGGAAGCAGGTTGTAAAATGTTGACAGTTCATGGTAGGACGAGAGAACAAAAAGGTCCACTGACAGGCATAGCTAATTGGGATTACGTTATTGCTGTCAGGTTAGTTAGTATTTTTCTTTAAAACATTGAAATATGAAGATTATTACAGAAAAGCCGTAAAAATACCAGTAATATCAAATGGTAATATCCAATGCATGCAGGATGTGTATCGTTGTTTGGAAACTACCGGTGTTGTTGGTGTTATGACAGCAGAAGGAAATTTATACAATCCTGCGATATTTCAATGCCAAAATCCACCAATTTGGGAACCAGCTTTAAAATATTTAGATCTTGTTGATGAGTATCCATGTCCATTTTCCTATGTCCGTGGACATTTATTCAAATTATTTCAACATGTGTAAGAGTTTCTTAATTTAACAAACGAATATAAATGATGAATTTTGTTAGATTATCGCTAAGTGAAAATAACAACATCAGAATCAAATTAGGGGCAGCAAACTCATTAGAAGGATTTCGAAAAATTACACAACAATTGAAAGACATATATACACCGTTTCATGAGGGAAAGGTGACATGGAGTCAAACCTTTGAAGACAACTCACAAAATTTAATTTTGCCCCCATGGTTATGCCAATCATATATTCGAATACCTCCAGAAGAACATTTGAAGAAGGTTGAAGAGAAACAAAAAGAGGCAGAATGTAGAATGGTAAGTTAAGCTCCTTTAATAGATAATAGTATAAACCATAAGAAAATTGATAACAGGAGAAAGACATTAAACGACGTTATGAAGATGATGACGGTAATGAGATATCAAGAAAACTTATGAAAAAGTTAAGACGAATTAAGAGAAGACCTGAGAAATTGGAAAGTTGTAATCGGAAAAGTTTTATTACTTGTTACAGTTGTGCCAATCCTGTAGTATGTAAGTGATTTTTATAAGATTCATTGTTCTTATTGTCTGTTATAGGGTTCCAAATGCATATATAAATTATGTAAGAAATGCTGTAAAGACAAGTGTTTTCTTCAAAATTTAGATTGTGAAGGACACAGAATTTTAGTGAAGACAAGACGAGAAATGGCAACACTTTTTGCCAGTAAAGATAAAATATGTGAATGATATATTTTGTACATAAATATATTTTAATTGAGAATTTTTGCCTTTTGTGCTTTGGATTAAATGTAAGTCACTATTGTGTCAATAACTTTTATGGAAATTAAACACAGTTTAAAATTAAGTGACAATCGGCCTTTAAAGAGTCATTTTATGAAATACCTATAGATGAGAGAGAAATGCCCAACATGAGAAAATTAGATTAGGTGTTTAACAGACTGATTGTTATTTTGAAGATAAAATAATTTTATGATTCTTCGTTGTATGTTTTATATAAAATCATAATTATTATAAAGAAGTACCTTTTACAAATTGATTTAATAATACACTTTTTATTCTAGAACTTACATTTTTAAATTGGTAGTTCATTTACCTTATAGGTCGAAAAGTTGCCTGAATCAAGGGCGCGTCAGCCGGGCCAGCGCTTAGACAGCAACCGCATATAGTTCGCTGATTTCCAGCGGTCGCCATTTTTTTCAGCGAAAATATTTTTTCTACATCGCTCAGCGGAAAGACTGGGAAAACATTTAGCGCGACTGCAATTATAACTTTTAAAAATCTACCCTATAATTTTTAGGTTAGACAAAGGCCGCGTTCAGCCGGGCCAGGGCTGTGACAGCAGCTAATGAACACCAACTTGCTTTCAGTGAGCGTTCAATTGACAACTGTCATAGTGCTAGCCCCGGCTGAATGCGCCCAAAGCATGTAAAACTGCAGTAGCAGTCTTTCAGCCCACCTCAGCTGCTATGTTGTATATTGCAGCGCTGATTTATTATTGAGCTGGCAAATCACCCGACCAATGCTTTATAACTATTATTTATTCTGTATTTTACACAAGTATGTATTATTTATATAAAACTATTAAAGTCTTTAAAGAGTAGAATATAGGAATAAGATTTCATTATTAGGTTGATTGATCTGTAGTT
Organism: Lethrus apterus; assembly: GCA_018397195.1. Lineage (NCBI taxonomy): Eukaryota > Metazoa > Arthropoda > Insecta > Coleoptera > Geotrupidae > Lethrus > Lethrus apterus. The sequence goes on from JAFFZR010000326.1 coordinate 12,687, forward strand.
CAAAATATTCGTTAAATAAAAATAATTTCTTAATATACGTTCTAATAAATTAACAACTTTACATATAGACTTGTTGCAATTGTGTAAAATTTAGAAGCCTTTATTTATAATATAAAATTTTGCACAAGTTTTCATACTTAAGATATAACCTCAAAATATTTTCGGAAGTTCTAGAAATGACGTTCATGGATATTTTTGAACAAAAAGAGGTGAAAGTAGAAAATAAGACAGATGAAACTAAAAAACAGGAAGAAAAGCCAGAGGGTGGTCAAGAATGGGGTTACGACTTGTACCCAGAAAGACGCAGTCGAAGAGAAGGTATTTTGCTTGGGAGAGAAAAGATTGAGAAAATAAAATGCGAGAGAAACGTATACAACTGCGTACAAAATAGCCCCCTCGTTAAGCTAATGATGGGTGCTTTGAAGAGTTCTGGGTGTGAAATTGATATTCGAAGACATATTGCTTGTGAGGTTTGCAGTTACACTGTAAGTGGTGGTTATGATCCTGTTCTAAATCAGATAGTTGTGTGTCAGAATGTTGCAAAAGATACAGGACTGATCCAGGGAGTATTGACGCATGAAATGATTCACATGTTCGATTATTGCCGAAATGATTTGGATTTTAAAAACATTGATCATTTGGCTTGTACAGAAATACGTGCAGCAAATTTGACTCATTGCAGTTTCATGTCGGCGTGGTTGCAAGGCCATGCTTCAATATTCAACATTAAAGAAGCACATCAGAATTGTGTGAAGTCTAAAGCATTAAGTTCCGTCTTGGCTGTTCGGAACGTGCCAGAAATTGAAGCAATCGATGCAATTGAGAGAGTTTTTTCTAAGTGTTATGCTGATTTGGAACCAATTGGTAGGAGATTGAGGCGAAATTCGAACGATATGTATAAAGCATATGCAGAAGGTTATTTCTATGGATATACAGACTAGTCAACATTTTAATTGTTAGATTATATTAGATATGTTAATAAATTTTTCATTAATTTATTGTTTAGACAATATACACTATACATGCATGGCAGGGCTGCTCTTTCAAGCTTAACAAACTAAATGCAAATCATTTACCCCTTACCAAAATAATATTTTACTTAAACCTACTCCAAGAACTATAAGTGGAATTGTACATAATCTTCAAAATGAAAAAACACAAGAGCTTGAAATTTGGCTATTTACAATTTTATGATAGCACATTATAATTAATACTGTAATAACATTAATCTAATCGGTGAATTTACGATTAACGTTACGTCCAAACAATGCTGTACGAATTTGTGGAACCAACTGTTGAGCAATCAGTTCCAAACGAGCTTCCAGTGTGTTATTGATCTTAATTTTGCCCTTTTGTGAAAGCAATTCAACACCTCCTGTTGTATCTGCTGGTAGATTATTTTCCAAGTCAATTTTCAACATTATATCTTTACCAGTCGCATTTTTGTACTTTGAAGAGATTTCAGGAAATACTGATTCAACCAAACCTCGATCTTGAGCACGGCATCTTATAGTCACAGTAGCTTCAAACAACTATAAGAAATCAAGATATTAAATTTAAAAATAATTTCAGTTTGAACAAATTTGGTTGTCAAACTAAAATCTCAAGCTTTGAAGGCTTTAATAAAATTAAAAGACACACCTGATATAAAGCTTGTAAGATTAACGTACTCAATACTTCTTTGTATTTTGGCGTATTTGAAGTAACTTCCCCAAGTCCCTTACGTGCTTCCTCCAAAACGTTACGTACATGATCTTCACGTACTTTTAACACCTTCAAACGGGCCTGATTCAACATGTTCGATGACTGACTGAAATTTACAAAATGCTGCTTAATTTATTCAAAACGACAGTAATGAACTTACATTTTCTTTTGTAATTCGACTTGTTTTTCTTTCTTTTCATAATACTCCATAATTTTAAGGCGTTGCTGTTGGACAAGCCGGCCCTTTTCGATATTGAATTCTTCTTCAGCTTTGGCATCGATTTCTTCGGCTTTTTCATTGGCTTCTTGCTCGATAAAAGCCATCATGTGCTTAATCTAAATGTAAAGTTGAGTAGTACATAAAAAATTGTGAAAACATGATTTGGATATGTTTGTTAAATTTAAAATTTACCTGCTTTTGTACGTCTGCATCGCTTAGAGCCATGATTGGTTATTTAAAATTAAATTCAAATAATCGGTTTATTTGAAAAATCTAGGATTTTGCAGCGACAACGCCTAATCGATACAACTGCAAAATGTAGGGCGAAAGTTTGGTGTTGATTGATCATATGATCGTGCGACATATGACAACTCAAATCAAGTACTTAACATAAAATATCATACAAAACGTTCAGTAATTAGGAACATATATTACTAAGAGATGTTGCAAAATATGTTCAAAAATATTAATTAAAATATTAAAGAAAGAAATTATGATTTGATTAAAAGAATTTGAAGGAAACTGTATACCGTTAAGAATAATTAATTCAAATGCAATTATTGAACAATTATGTTTTCTAATTAACTCAAGAATAGGAAACAATTTTAAATTTTAATATTTAAATTGGTTTTGTACAAAAATGGAATTTTGTAAAATTAGAATTTCTATTTTACAGGAAATAACTTTAACGATATTTATGTTTACATTTTTGATCATTTGGAATTTGGTGTCATCATTTGTAAGGTTTAAAAATGAATGTAATGTTACTTAAATCAAGAGTAGGAAATAATTTTAAATTTTAATATTTAAATTGGTTTTGTACAGAAGTGGAACTTTGTCAACTTAGAATTTATATTTTACAGGAAACAACTTTATCGATATTTATGTTTACATTTTTGATCATTTGGAGTTTGGTGTCATCATTTGTAAGGTTTAAAAATGAATGTTGGTTTACCTTTACCTCCTCAACAAAATCCGCAGCAGCAGCAACAACAACAACAGTCACAACCTCCGCAAGCTTTAGATAATATATCGAAAATAAAAACGCTAATTGGACCGTTACGTGAATCTCTTTCTGTAAGTATATTTTAATCTGAGAAACACTCAAAATAACTATTTTTTAAGAACACCATCAAAACAGCAGCGCAAACCCTGAACCAAAACAGCCAAGTTGACATAGGCTCCCAGTAAGTATTTGTTCAGATTGTTGTTTCAAGTATAATCGGCTTCTTCTAGAAAAGGCATCGATCAACAGATACCTCGATTTGATAAAAATTTAGAAGAATTTTATTCATTATGCGATCAAATCGAATTACATTTGGTTAGTCTTATTGTGATTTTGTTCAAATTTATAGTGTTGTATTTTAGAAAACGTCGATAAAGTGTTTAAGCCAGCAGGAAAGTTCACAAAGATACTTGCACTTACACGTGGTGCCAACAAGAAGTGAGAATATAGGGATTCCTGATAATACTTTAACTTATCCGCAATTTTTGGCGACGGCTAACGCTCAAGTTGCTTATACAAAAGAAATTCATGATACTTTAGTTGCTGCAGCACAGAATATATCACCATCAGAATGACATTTACAACCTCTGTATTAGAAAGTTCTAAAAGTAATTTTGATTAAATTGCATATGATTTATTTTAATAAATTTTAGAAAACAAAAATTTTTTATTAAAAATTTGTTCTTATAAGCTCATATTTTTTCATGTGGTATCATTTAGTCCAAGAAGTGTACCAAGAGATTCCTTATCCCATATAAGATGAGGATTGTTAAAAAGTTCTCATCTCAGTAAAGCAGTAAATTTTTCTGAATTAAAGGTTTTAATAGAAGCGAGTCGAGTAATTTTTTAAAAATTGTTTATTAACATAAAATGTTTTTGTAAATATTTGCAAGCCACGTGACACTAACATTTAGTCTGTCAAAAGTTCCCGTTTATCACTAGCATCGGGAATTATTATTCTTATCCACTACAAGTTAAAAGAATTCGAGACATTGTACTTAAACTATGAGGCAAAGTCAAACACATGACACATGACTTGTAAACATTTATGAAACCCTGTATTACAATACACATATTTTATGAAATCAAATTACAATTAAAAAGTCAAAATTACATCCGTCACTTATTTGGATATTTCGACGTGTCGTACAAAATTTTAAGTAGAAAAAAGCTAACTAATCCCCCAAAAAAATCGTAAAATGGCGAGTTTTGATCATTGCTTTCGACATCCCCCGTTTATGTTTACTTTGTGGTACATATTTTTATTGATAAAATGGGTGAACGAACAAAGAGAAGGTGGTGGAGGCGGTGCACCACCGGTAGCAGAAGCACCACCAGAAGAAGCATAAACATCGAATTGGTAAATCTAATTATAAAAATTTATTTTTTATTTATTATGTTATTCGTTTAGGAACGTCGGCTACGATCAATTTGGTAAGTTAAATCAAATAAAATTCCCGTCACGCGGTTTTTGTGCATAAACTCGATCGGCTAACGACAATAAACCAACCGGACGAAATTAAATTACCGTTAACATTCGAAGCTTTGGAAAAAGCTAAAAATTCAGAACGGTTGACTTGGCTTTAATTAAAAATATAATTAAACTAGTCCAGCAATGGCCAACAATTCTGGGAATAAAACTGATTGTACGTTGTTGGAATTGCGGCACACATTAGGTAGATAGTAAAAATTATATTAAACTCATTGAAATATATTTTAACTTTTAACGGCAATTTTGAAAAGACATTTTAAAATTTAGAGTGATATGAAGTTGTTATTTATTATCTTTAGAGAGCAAATTGGTGATTACCCTTCTCTAACATCGGTCACTGATTTGAAGACCTTATTAAGTTAAGTTTATTTACGAGTAAACAAAATTTAATGATTTTGTCAGATTATGAACCTATAATTAATCGTGAAGTTCTACTGGGATCAACTTTGGGACCTATATTATTCCTTATTCATTGGTTGAGCATGTTAAAACGGGTAAACTGCTAAGTTAAGCCGGGTATCATGACTTTAATTTTTTCTATGTAACTGATTATGAGCAAATAAATAGGAATCTAGAAAATATTTAACACCTTCTTATGAAAAGCTTTGCTCTGTAACAGTGGCGTAGCGAGCTTAACTCCCGCCCGGGACACAATACCTTTTTAGCGCCTCCCCCCCCCATTCGAAAACCATATAATATTATATGTAAAATATACTCGCAAATTAATAAATAAATAAAGTAAAATAAATAAAGTCATATGCTCAAGCTAGGCTTTAAATTTGAGACAAAAAATGTAATTGAGAAAACAAGACGGATCATTTGGCGCCCCTTTGTGAGTAGCGCCCGGGGCATGATGCCACCCCTTGCCCCCCTCGCTACGCCACTGCTCAATTTTAAATAACTGATAACATTTTAGTTTAGTTATTTCGATCTATAGATTGAGAAAAGGTGATTAACAACTTACTCCAAAAATACACCCTTAATTAGTCAATCTAACCTAAACCAACCTTAATCGAGTCCTAGTCGGGAAATTGAAATTTTATATTATAAAATTTGGAAATGTTTGTGCGTTTGCCTTCATCCCTTACAGTGAATAACGTAATTGGTTATATCATTTCCAAGATGATTGCCGCATATTTGGTGGTGTTTAAATTCATAGGCTTTTTTCATTTAACGGCAGGTTATTTCCTCAAAGCAAATCCATCCAAAGTATTAGAAGCTGACAGCATGTTATTTCTTTCTTCATTTCCAAGAATGTATTACTTATGTTTTCCTTTTTCCAATCGGGTTTTAAAATTACTCAAAATAGCAAAAAAAAAAAAATCTCAGATGCTTAAGGCCGGGCGTCCACTGCATGCGTTTTCGTACGAATTATTTTCGTCAGAATTTTAACAAACTGAAATGCATGAAAAACATATCAAACGTATCGACGAAAACGTACGAACGATTTCGTATGCAGTGTACGACGTTTGACATGTTTTACTTGCATTGGAGTATTCGTTCGAATTCTGACGAAAATAATTCGTACGAAAACGCATGCAGTGGACGCCCGGCCTAAAGCTTCTGAAGTATTAAGCTCACGAGATTGATGAAAATTATTTTTTTTCTCTGTTTACATTATACCGGGTGTGCCAATTATCTGGAATCAGTCTATTACGCCTAACCTATTCACTTGATTAAAAAATGTTTCAAGTAAAAGTTGTTTGGAGTCAAGTACTCTACACCATAAAATTATTGTAAAATATACAGGATGTTTAGTTTTGCCTGTACGCTATACAACTTTGTTATTTTAAAAGGAACAGCCTGTATATTGTCATATTTTCAGATTCCCCGTTACAAAATAGGGAAAGTTTATATTGCAAATCCCATTCAAAAATTGAGCGGTTTTCGAGATATTCCACTTTTAAGAAAAAGAAAAAATTAATTTAATTAATTTAATCTTTGAAAATTAATAACGTTTTTATTAACTACTACTTTGTAACGATTCTTTGGCATAATTGTAATAATGCTTCAAGTTAAACAGCCAATATCAAATATCCTCGTTATATTATACAGGCTGTTTCAAAATTGAAAATGAATTGTAGTATCTTTAAAAGGCTAAAAGTCGTTTTTAACTAGTTTAATGTAGGTACAAAGTCAAACCGTGTTTTTAGCAACAATTGCAGATTTTTTATAAAGTGGAGCAAATCTAGAAGTCACTTACCTGTAAAATATTCTCAAAAACTGCCCGAAATGGTCGTCGTAACATCAGTAAAGGTGCTCCCTGGTATTCTTTTTTAAATTGATTTTATTTTCGATATGCAGGTGATTCTTAAATGTGTTCCACTATTTTAAGAGGTTTTAGATGACCAACCACAAATATGCAAAAACGACGGCCCTATGTTGAAATGTGTGCAAGAAATTTTTTTTTAGTTTTGAGTTAAATTTGAAAATAACGAAGAATTATCAACAATAAAGGTTGTTTTGCAACATTTCATGATATTCCCGCCAATGGAGCTATCACCTGTTGAAATAGTGGGACATATTTCAAAATGACCTGTATATGGGTCATTTTTTTACAAATCGTACGGATTTGTGAAAAAAAATCTCATCACTTTTTTGAATGACACACAAATTTTTTCCTAGCACCTTCTTATTCATTGAAACGACACCTATATCGGGATTTTGTTCGGAAATGGGTGTTTTTCAAAATATGTAAATTTTGAGTTTTGGTGGTTTCCTGGATTCTCTAACATTCAAAATTCATTATCTCCGATTCTATTGAACGGATCGTTATCGTTCTTTCACTGTTCAACGCACTGTTATGTCAGCTTTTCACTTGCATGCTGACGGTATTTTCTTATTTTTAATTAATAAAAAATAATGACAATTGAATTGTTCAAATGATGTTTTCATGCTTGTCCCCAGAACGTATGAAATTAAGAAAAATACCATATATTCGCTATGTCTTAATGTAAAAAACCCACGTTTGAGAAAAGTGGGGTCTCTATTCAGTCGGAAGATATTAAATAACTTCGAGCGCGCGTAGTGCGGCTCGCGCCGCGTCCGTCATTTTGTTGTTCAAAAGCGTAGTTCGAACTACAGTTCGAACGACATAATGTCAAAATCATCAAAATTATCGGAAGGGTCAAAAATTCGAACGGATAGATTCTTCAATCCGTTCAATTTGTCTCCTCATCCGATAGTTCGAAATTACCAGAGCCTCAGGAAAGTCCAGGGGCAACATTTATTGGTATTAAATATAGCCATAACAGAAGAGTCTCTGAGACAGAAGATTTGCAACACTTGCCGACGTAATTTGTCGAAATTACGTTTAGTACCAGCGGAGTCTCGTTCACATTTGCGCCCATTTCTTGCTCTAGAACAGTTATTCCATTATATTAGTACTTCAGAATGTGAATCGAACATACATTATCGGAAAGAGAACAAGTAAAAAGTGACCCTCATTAATTTACTGAATGTGTGAATGTACACTTATCGAAAACTGAGAAACGCATTAATTATTGTGTACTAGAACAGAGACAAATTCAGCTGAAATACAATATTACGATTCTATTTCTATGAAATAAAATAATTAGAATTTTGAAATAGATCAAGAGATCAAGAGAAAATAGGATTATAATCATATTTATTCGCGATATAATAAATATCATATAATCTTCAACGATAGGTTACAA
>JAFFZR010000327.1:0-20361 GCA_018397195.1 Lethrus apterus
AAATGCTACTTGATCGTAAATGTTTTTGAAGAAGTTAACACAAAAACCGCTAGAGTAATATAGCTTAAAAACTGATCGTTTTTTTATCTTATCATAAACAACCATATTCCCAAATGAATATTACAAAATATTCATTATTACAGGGTGTTCTTTTTTCTATGTCACTTAGTATAATTTAATTTAGTAAATTTAAATATAAAATTATTTAGAGTCTATATACATAAATTTATTTATAAATGTCGAATAAGACAAATGTCAAGTGGAAAGTGGTGTCAGGTGTCAGAGAGAGGGATCTGGAACAGAGCCTCAATTAGGGAAGCTGATGTATATATCACAGTCGCAAAGTAGTCACTTCACTCCGTCACCTAAATACTTCTCATTAAGTTAATTTGGTTTTCGACTAAAAAGCGTGTGCCTAGAATACGTCTTTGTCAATTGGACTTTCGTCTTGACGAAAAACAGAACCACAGTATTTTTAACGTTTCGTTGCAAACATAACTAATTAAACAATTAATAAATTAAAAAAATATAAATGTTTTATAACAATTATTAAATTAAACCCACCAAACACCATTTATAAAGAAACAATTGGAGAACACCGAGAATTTACATAAATTATATTTTTTTATGCACATCAAAAATGAACTGTGAACTCGCGCACGAGTCATCTCAGTCATCTCAGTCTTAACCAACGGAGAGATAAAAATCAAGGACTAGATTTAAGTACCCAGGAGAAATATCAAATGCAAGAATTGTTTTTGAACGCCATTAGAAAATTAGATGGATGGATTATGTAGACAGATAAAATATTTTTTTAACCATAAATGCCTCCCTCATATGCCCCACTGATTGATAAAGTTGCTATTCACGTCTGAATATTTTGTTCTTTGGGCTTTACGTGACTGGCGGAAGCGAATTGGTTTTAGTTAATGATAATATTTAAATCATTAAAATTTATATCGTTTTCCTTTTATTTTATTAGAAAACATTTTCAAACGTGGGTGTTAATATTTCTGTTTAAGAAATTAAATTAAATATAAGGTTTGATTAAACTTTGTGTCCTCAACAAAGGTCGATTCGTTGGTGCAAAGTTATTTTCAGATAAACATATTACGAAAGACCCTATTCATATCGTCCAACAATTTGCACTTATCATGTTTCTTTGCTTTGCACGATAAGAAATTATTTGTCCTTAAGTATCCGGTCTCATGCATATCGAATACAAAACTGATTATATGCGATTACATGGAATTTGACTTGATTTAATTATCTTGTTCACTTTATAAATAATACGTTTTAAAATAGTATTAATTACACAAACACCTTATATTTACGAAATTTTTAACGAGAATTATCCACATGATGACGTGGACAACTGATATTTTAAAACCAAGATCACATGCACCAATCAGAACAATCTTACAGTGAAAAGATTCATGGTGCTTTTCTTGCCGCTACGTCATAGTTTTGCCATGACAACTTTAAAAATACATTAAATGTCATTTTGACAAATGTCAGTGTTATAATTCATTCGGATAATTCTCCAACCAAAGAGCATTCGTGCTCAACTTTTGGCAAGATTTTGATTTTTTTATTCGCAATGATTGCTAAAGGCAATTAAACTCGACCAATCTCTTTGGAAAAGAAATTGGTCGAATTGGTCTCGTTTAATTGCCAAGCAACCATTGCTCATACAAAATAAAAATCTTTCCGGCAAAAGTCGAGCACTCATGCTCTTACGTATGACAAGAAATTTTGAATAAAAAATGATTACAAATCAAAAATGTAAGAATAAGATTGTAACTGTAAAAATTTGTTGATTCAAAATAATATGAAGTACGTTCTTCGTTCCATAGAGCTTTTTAATTATCTTGTCCACTTTATAAATAATACGTTTTAAAATAGAATTAATTACACAAACGCCGTATATTTACGAAATTTTTAACGACAAGAAATTTTGAATAAAAAATGATTACAAATCAAAAATGTAATGATAAGTGTAAAAATTTTTTGCTCCTAAATAATACGAAGACATTCTTCGTTCTATAGAGCTTTCCGTTGCGGAAGTGTACGCAGAGGTTAACTTTCGTCGCCTGTCATTTCCAACAGAAAATTAATGCATTGTATTCCTTATCTTTTTTTATTAAATAACCGTAATATCATAAAATGACAGAACTTAAAATAATATTATTTATGAAATGTAAGCAGTAGACATAAATATATGAATGAGTTTAACTTGATAAATTTTTCTTAAATTTTTGACTAAATTTAAATATTTTATGTTTCTAAACATTGATCAGTGCAAATAAAATTTGAAACACTATTAAAGTTGTTTGATACATCTTTTTTTTTTCTCATGTCTTTTGATGCAAAATGAAAATTGCAAAAAGCTCAAAGAGCTTTTTGAAAAATGTAAATTTGTTTGCGATTATCCTGGAGCAAAGCCAAAATATTTTCGTTCAAAGTAAAAAAATCTAAATTAAGCCCAGCTGTATGATTGAAGTATTTTATCTTTTCGCATTTTTGAAGTGCATTTTCTGATAAATTCAAGTTTTGTTCAAAACACGGTTTACAACGAATGATAAAGAAAACATTATTAAATAACGGCTGTATGGATTTGAACCCTTGCGCCTCTTCTTAGAATAAATAATACGTTATCAAATCAAAATAATAACATACGTAATACGCTTGTGGTATTTACTAAATCTTCTTAGGGAAAAATAATACGAAAATTGTACACAAGAAATGAAACTCAAACATAAATATCTAATGGGTTTTTATTCAGCGCTGACGGTAAAAATACGAGAGATAATAAAAGATTGTCGTATAGCAAGAAATATTATAAAGGAACAACAAAAAATCTGGTAATTCATGCAAATAGCAAGCGGCGAAAACTTAAAGATAAGTATTTATTTAGATCCATTTTGCTTCGGAGATATGCAAATATGAGGTATAATATAGATTGCGTGAATATTTTGTATTCGATTCCCGCGGGAATCAAATAAAATTCGTAATCTAAGAAGACGCATCGTAAAAAATACAATAACCAAAACGGGGATACAGGGAGCTTTCGGTTATACAGATATAGGCACAATCAACTTTTAAATTGGATTGTTTAGGCTTCGCACTCTTCTCATGAGTGTGAATAGATTAGGATTATAGGGCAACTGCCCTTAGGACACTAAAATTCGGATAGTAAAAATGTAGTATGCTTTAGGAGTGATTTACGATTGGTTTATTCAAACTCAGATCGTATAAAATTCTTTATTGCTTATAACGAATTTAAGCTCAAGGGATACTTCAGATTTCTTTGTTATAGTATTCGTTAAACTACTCTTAAAATTATATACGTTATGATTTGTATTGACAAAATAGAAACAGTAGTTTATATTTGCTACAATGTATCAGATCTATTATTTGTAACGTTTAATATCGTAAACTACACAGGACGCAACTTAGTTTTAAAGTGCCCCTAGTAGATCACGGCATAATTTCTAAGCGATTGAACATACAAGTACATGTAATAAAATCAGAACATTTGCTATTATGTCAAGTAAACTGCTACCTTTTAAAATTGTCTTATTCATAAGAACTAAACACATACACAGACCGTGCATTAAAACTTTTCTTGTGTTTTTGGAACATCCTCTTACATTTATTAAAAAATGTTTGTAACGATTTCCAAATTTTATTAAACCTCGACATGTTGTGTGTTTTAGATTAATATTTTATATATTTCCAATTACTGAAACCCGAAAAAAAATAATATTTAGGAATATATAATTATACTGTAGTCTTTGCGTGTAGTGAATAGAAAAAAAATAAAACAAATTTAAAAAAGGATCTCAAAAGAAAATTACAAATTCACGGTAGTTTGAACCAAAACAAATTCAGATGAAGATAAAGACTGCACAGACAACAAAATAATTTTTATGCCACCGTCATAGTGTTCATTTGCGGTTTTTCTAATAAGCTTTCAAACTAATATAGAAACATAATTTAAATTTTCTTTCAATACAAGGTCTAATTTAAAGATTATAGGTTAACACATTTTTTTGCGATGATCGTATGTAATTTGTTCATATTACTTGCAAACTTAAAATAATTTATTATGTGTTAGTTTGTTATTGGAAAAAGAGACAAAGAAATTTAATACTTTTGAGCAAATTTGAATTTTTCTGTAATAAATCTTTTCTGCAAATATCTAATAACTTAATGCAACAAGACAAAAAAGTTGACTTTTTCTAACGTATTTTGTTACGAAAATAAATGGTTCGCTGTCAAAAAACTGAAACAATATAAACGGGGGAATCGTATGAATATTTCACGACATTTTTATACAAGTGATTAGATTGATAGATAGTGGATCTCTTCGATTATTCAAAATGTTTATTGAGTGTTAGATCCTGATTACCATACACATTTGCAACTTTTAAGAGGATATATTTTCATATTATTGTTTAGCACATGAAGTTGCCTGATAAAATGTCTCAATTCAACACAAATCCTCAAAATTTTGTACACTGAGACACAATAGTTTTATTCGTTTAAAATACATTTTTATTTTATGTTTATAATATTACAATTTTTAAATACAGATTAAAGAAAGATATGTTTTTTATTCTTATTACTAATTTTGCTTAACGATCACAGCATGCTTCTGTGATTAGATTGACAGATAGTGGATCTCTTCGATTATTCAAAATGTTTATTGAGTGTTAGATCCTGATTACCATACACATTTGCAACTTTTAAGAGGATATGTTTTCATATTATTGTTTAGCACATGAAGTTGCCTGATAAAATGTCTCAATTCAACACAAATCCTCAAAGTTTTGTACACTGAGACACAAAAGTTTTATTCGTTAAAATACATTTTTATATTATGTTTATATTACAATTTTTAAACACAGTTTAAAGAAAGATATGTTTTTTATTATTATTCGTAATTTTGCTTAACGATCACAGCATGCTTCTATTTTATTAGTATCGGTTCTAAGACTATTTCTCGTTCTCTTTTATCGCGTTTCAAGTCTTATATAAAAATATTACTATTTTATATATATTTTATTATAATTTGGCCATCCACCTCTTTCAGTGTCTAAATTATTATTCCCGTCCTTCACTTTTCTGTTTCTCCCAATGCCAAAACCACCCTATTATGTATTTTCCTGCTCCTGTTCCAATTTAACACATTTCTCATTGTCAGCTCTTTAAACCATTCTTCACTCTCTTATCTTCTCCTGTATTTTCACTTTGTAACTTACAGTTATTATTTCTCCTTCCATCGCTATTTCGTGTCTTCTGTATAACGATACGTTGCCCTTTTTAGTAATAATAATGTTTATTATTCAAATTATGCAAACAAAAAACAAGAGAACAATAAAAATTGAATCAAAAGATTCAGTTATTTCAGAAAAAGAAAACTGTTATTCGATGTTTTGAACCTTTATCCTTATGAACTAATTAATAATTGAGCCCAGTCCTGTTTGAAATATAATTATTATAATAATAATTTTTTTTTGCAGACGGTAATGTTAAAATTAACATTTGTACGTAAACATTTAATGATTTTGTAAGCAGCACGTGTTTCATATTTTAAAGTTAAAACTTTGTCCCACAAGTGTACACCTGACACATCTTATACGCTTATGCAAATTTAAATGTGGTGATAACATACGGGCAATTTCATTATAGTGGCTATGATAAATCACCCCTTCTTACAGTGGATCATTTTATTTTGCATAACTATAGCTAGACGTAGTCATGATAAATAGAATAGGACGGAAGATAAATGAAATTTTTAGAAATGTTCCGCTCGAATAATAAAACACCTTTAATTGTGACGCATTGATAAGGACTTTTTCTCGGTTATTTGACATATGATAGAGGAAAAAAATATGTAAAAACTATAGTAAGAAATTATCGCATTTGGTTTGTATTTCATGCAGTCATATGTTTAAATTTTGAGTCGTGTGGTGTATACGTATGTTAACGAGTTGCGTTGTGTTCGCAGTTTAATTAGTCTGCAATTAAATTAATGTAAGTATGAATGTTTAATTAATTGATTTTAATTACTTTTTGTTTTTTTTTGTAATACTCGTTTAATATTCTTCCCTTTGAAGAATACTTAAAATGTCTTGTGAAAATTTAAATTTTCATAAATTTGTGTTGATATATTTTCATAATAACTTTGTTTAATAACCCTAAGACGTTATGTTATTTATTTTAGAAGCTCATTTATAATAAAATAAAATATTCCTCAGATAATGTCGCGAGCCGTACCAAAGTTACCCACTACATCCCCTTGGTTAGAAAGGTGGGTTCACGATGTAACTCCACCGTTCGTAGCCGTAGCACCGGTTCATGTTGAATCACATATAGCCGAGTTAACGAAACAATATTTAGTGTCGAAATCTTTACGAACAAAGGATGCTTCTACTCAAACCACTAATCAACATGATGCGTCAACACAGACACCACTATCATTACTTCTCGTAGCTCTAAAGGAGTACAAAAATGGTACGTTATGTGTTTTGTATGCGTTTACTAAAAACTAACAGTAATTGAATTATTTTTCGGTTGCACGGCCCGGTTTCGGACTTTAGTTCTCATCGGCTCGGTTTCTGAGAATGATCAATTTCAATCAATATGCACAATTTAGATATGAATTTGCTAGTTCTTTGGATTATTACCAATTTTAAATTTGTTTCTTATATATACAGACGAGCTTCTTGTATTCTTTCAATTATGTAATCGGTAGTCAACTTTAGGCATTGATTTACAAATGCAAACATTTTTATTTACTTTTGTTGCATTTTTCAAATCAAAAGTTTTAATTGCAAATATATTGCCATTTAATTTTATTTGCTGTGGTCCATAATTTTAACATTGCAAACCCAATTATTGAGTGCAGATTTAGAAAATTTTAAATGTACGAATTAAAAAAAAAAAAAATACGTTCATATGATATTGAGTCCGATGTATGAACGTTCAGGCCTGTATTAACATACAAATTATTGTTATCCAAGCATAAAGTAAATACGTATAAAAGCTGCTTTAATCACATTAGATTCCCTATTATATAAAACATTTCCAAAAACAAACGCTCTTTCAAGTTATTTTCCGTTTCCAGCACCAACATTGTCGTAATCTATTTCTATGTTACACAATAATAATAATTTCCCTTTCTGTATACATATATTTAGTATTTTTGTTTTCAACAAAAATTCAAATTTTTACAAATGGAACAAACGCTTTTTTATTAATAGTATTTAGCATGTACGTTTCTATGGAATTTGTTAATAACAGAAATGATTGATAGTATAATAATAAAAGAATTAAATTTAAATTTATTCCTTTGTTTGTTCGGATGGACTGAAGCATAACTGAACGTCTGATTTTAAATAATAAAAATACAAAAAAACCTCTAGAGTCTAGAGACAGGATTACATTCAAAAAAAGATGATAAAAAATGAGTTTTGTTCGGACAATAAACTCCTTAAATCAAACTATAAAAAACAAATTTTTTGGTATGCGTCATATCAATTTCACATTACGTGTAGATCTATCACCGAAAGAAATTGAATTGTCGACTCAAGTGTCCCCCTTTTATTATTCCTTAGGTCTGCTGACCATCGACAGGACCCCCATTATAATAGCATTTGAAGGGTGACAAAGATATCGGTCTGGTCGCGTCGTCAATGGCACTTATATTTCAAACCAATTTTACACGCTTCATATGCTCGTTCTGGCTTACAACAAGAGAAAAAACTTCGGGTTTAAATTTTATATAGACTCAAATGTAAGAGATAAAATTTTATTTCGCGAGCCGTCGCGCCATACCCTCTAATTCAATATATCGTAATTTTATTCTCTATTGTGTCGAATGTGTTAAAATGTGTTTCGCATTTTGCTGGATTTTATTGAGTATAAACTAGAATTTAAAAGAAAAAATATTACAATTTACAAATGCAGTAAATTCATATTCAGTACAGATACGTTCACTATTTTTTAATCTAAAATTGCTAGCATATATTCTTGTTAACAGAAAATAGAAAATATTAAAATATTTTGAAATAAAATTTCATGAGCTTTTTGTTAAATTATTATTGATGTTTTGTGTGTTAATTAATATATTGATGTACAAATATTACAGTACAATATTACAGTTTAGGCCAAAATCAGCGTCAAAAAAACATCTTTAATTTGTTGTATTATAAAAAAATAGCCACGAGTGATCGTACAACTAATAAGGAGATGTATTTGTGGTAAAATATTTCATAAATGTGAAACAATATATTAGTGTCTATTAGTAGTAAACTTTTCGTATAATAAAATGATCACTTGGCGTAACAAATTGATAGCCATTAAACGAAACAAACACGACAAACAAGAAATAGTAGATTAAGGCTATTAGATAAATGCTACAATTTGTCTGGTTCTTTTTTCTCCGGAACAAAGATCAACCTATTCGGCAGAATCCACTTATATATTTTGGTATAAAAAACGCGATAATTTCAAATCACCAGTCGAGGGACTAATGCGGTCGATAAATTTTCCGTCAACAACGAAACAGCGATAGAGCAATTGGTGTGAAATTCATTTGTCCCCTCTATGACGGTCTTAATCAATCCTCATAACACAAAGATAGAGCATCCCAATCTTCCAAAGTTATTGTCTTCTTGAACAAAAGTCAGGCGAGGAAAGCTGATTGGGTCTAAAAGAATACTGTACTTTATAAAGGAGGTGTATCGAGATGACAAATAGCGCAGATTACGCCAAAGCGTGGCTGGCGACGGCAGGCGCCGGGACGCGATTCTTACGGAAGTCATCCATCATATTACACCTAACCCTCGCCTTAGACACGATCTGACCGACACTTTATGCTCGCACAAACTTTCTTAAGCTTCCTCCTACACAATTCACAATGTGTCATTAATTCCATACAATCACTTTAGACATGTTTATTGATTGTAATGTCTTAGCATTTATATAATACGTAATTATATTTTTCAGTTTTATAAAACATTTCACTTAAAATTGGTTAGGGGATATTCAACAATCGCACACATTTTGTGCGTTTTGTCTGATACTTCTTTTTGTTTTTTTCCGCCAAGATCGATCTATAAAATAAAAAAAATTACATGTGAATGCTACAAATTATGACATTTAATGACTCGGTACTCAAATTTAGAGTTTGTTATTTCTTATAGTTGACATCTCAGCATTATATAAGTGATGTATAATGTGCTCAAACAATGGGGGAAAAGACATGAATATTTAGTCAAATAGTTTTGTCTAATTGACTTGACTAGTAATCCATGCCAACATTTCGATTGATCAGAAAACAAAAAGGAATCAAAAGTCTGAATATGCATAGGAGCTAAATGCATTGATAATAGACTGATGAAATATGTAAAATTTCTGAGAAATTGAAAAAATTTTTTGCATTATTTCGGTTAAAAAAAGTTTTTATGCCAATTTTCATCATGTCTCGTCAAAAAAATACACACACAGTTGAGAGAGCTGATCACAAATATGATAATAATAATTTTTGTTGTTATGATGATGAAATACTTGTTTAATATTGTTTGTTTTATTTCCCTATATACTCAGTTTTGAACGTTAAAAACAGTAAAAATGCAATTTGAGTTTAAATACTCATTTATTTAAATATTTATTTCTTCATTTCTGCTTCCATTTCGCTATTGAAAATCTTGGTCCTCTTTAGTGGAACATGTTTTAATTCAGGATGGTAATCGCCTTTCGTTTGGATAAGTAAACTTGCCTGTGCTTAGGAGATCAATTAGATTTAATAAAAAATCTTTATAGGAAATTTTGTCTAAAAGTTGAAAAGTGTGCCCTTTTTTTTAATGCTACAATACAACTTGAAAGGGATTTTCTGTTACTTAAAAGTTTCCTTTACGAATATTTTTTTTGTAATCGATCAAAAATTCGTTTAATCTTATTTTGCTTCATTTTTCAGTTTAAAAAACAGTAAAAATTTGAGTTTAAATATTCTTTATTTTTGTACAATATTTACAATTTACTAGCAATTAAAATACAAACTTTTCCCTGAAGCATTATATATTACAGTCGTAGTCTACGCAGAATTTTTTTTACTGATTTCTTCTTATTTGCTTCCATTCCGCAATTGAAAATTTTTGTCCGTTTTAGTGGAACACAATTTCAGGATCGTATATCACCTTTCGTTTGGTTACATTTTTGATAACATTGACACTATACAAACGAGCCTCTTCTACTCTTCTAACAACTATTCCCATTCTTGGGTTCACTAGAAATTGCAGATTGCGTTTCTTTTTCTCTTGAGCTTCGGCCTTCAACCTCTCGCGTAAAATTGGATCTCCTCTACAAACTTTCATCCATTTCTTGTTCGTAGTTGCAGCACAACTCAACGATTGGGGATCCAAATATCTGTAATGATAGAACATGTAAACAAACATCGTGCAAAAGCAAATTATAGTCAACTTACCTTAATATGTTTGCTGACATTTCTACTGGAAGGTCGGTCATATTCGGCCCTGTAAACCAGGAAGATTTCGAACAACATTTTGGTACCTAGTTTCCTAATGAACAAAAACTGAATGATTTAAATTTAAAAATTTGGAGCTATATATACCTTAAAATTTATTCATCTGTAACGGTTGCGAGCCAGTGAACCCTATATGTCGTGCTGCGTTTCTAGCACGTAAATTATGTCAGAACTAGACACGAAAAAACGGAATTTTCGAAACCATAAGAGGCGTGAGACAAGGATGCATTTTGAGCCCTTTACTGTTCTCACTGGTACTAGACCAAACCGTTAAGGAAGCAAAGAAAAAAGTCATAAAATACGAAGTAGAGAACTGGAATATGGAAAGAGTAACCATCTCAGAAATCTGCTATGCAGATGATATGGCATTCTTTGGCAAATATGAAAAAATACTAAATGAAAATCTAGAAATATATAGAAGAGCTTTTCTCTACCTTTCCGTAAATGAAAATTTGACGCTATACAAATGTGCGTCTTCAAGTCTTTTAACAACACCGTACTTCAGGAAACTTGCAGATTCCCTTGAGTTTGGACCCTCAATTAAATATTTACTTCCATATGTTCCGAACATATGAGATTAGCTGGATTCATCAGATCAATACATACTTTCATCCATTTCTTTTTTACTTTGGTTGCGTTACATAAACATTCAAACTGTAGGATTTGTAAAATTAACATACAAGCAAATGATAGTCAACTCAAAGGTATTTTCTGTGACTTCAAAGCTCTACGTATTTTTTTTTGTTATTGATCAAAAAGTTTTTTAACCTTTTCTTGCTTTATTTCTTTACTTATTTAGTTTTAAATTAAAAAAAAAAAAAACAGTAAAAATTTGAGTTTAAGTTTTCTTTATTTTGTTCAAAATTTACATTTTTTTTGTAATTCAATTAAATTAAATACATATTGTTTCTTGTTGTATTACGTATTACAGTCGTAGTCTACGCAGAACTTTTTTTACCGATTTCTTCTTATTTACTTCCATTGCGTAATTGAAAATTCTTGCCCTTTTTAATGGCACACATTCTGTTTCAGGATCGTATGTCACCTTTCGTTTGGTTACGTTTTTGATAACATTGACACTATACAAACGAGCATCTTCTACTCTTCTAACAACTATTCCCATGCTTGGGTTCAGTAGAAATTGCAGATTGCGTTTCTTTTTCTCCTGAACTTCAGCCCTCAACCTTTTGCTTAACACTGGATCTCCTCTACAAACATTCTTCCATTTCTTGTTCGTAGTTGCAGCACAACTCAACGATTGGGGATCCAAATATCTGTAATAATTGAACATGTAAGATAATAACTCATGTAAAAGCAAATTATAGTCGACTTACCTTAATATTTTGGCCGACATTTCTACTGGAAGATCGGTCATATTCAGACCTGAAGTTTTGTAAACTATTGATGGGAACACTTCGAACAACATGTTGGTAGCTTCCTAATTCCTAAGTGAACAAAAACTGAATGATTTAAATTTAACAATTTGGAGCTGTATATACCTGAAAATTGATTCATCTGTAACGGTTGCGAGCCAGTGAACCCGATAAGACATGCTGCGTTCCTAGCGGTTATATTGTTTTATTATTTTCACTCTTAAAAATTATACTAACTTAATTTCTGCTCCCGTCCTTTTTGTAGTTCTTTCTGGAGAATCGTTTTTCATTTTGAATAAATTATTTCACGCAAGTTTCTATTTTTCTTCATACCCCTTTCCATCGACTTTTAATTTTTTATCTGGCATTTTCTAAAATTTTACCTTCTGTACTGATTCTAGAACTATGAACGAATGAATCGAAATTAATACAAGTTTTATTGTTGGTTTGTTTTTTGATTATTATATTATCTTTCAAATTTGCCGCTTTCTTCAACTGAACGACTCACATCAAATTTCTCTTGATGATGTTTTTGGTGACATCAATTACTTACATAAGAGGTTATTTTACTTTTCAAATGACTTTCCGCTATTGGAATCAGCAGAACATGCAGACTGTGACCTTTATATTTTGGCGTAAAACTGTATCATCCATATCTTGTTAACATTGTCTGCATTGCTTAAACATTGCAGATCCAAAAAACTTATAACAGTTGGATTTGTAAGATAATCATTCAAGTACACGCCAGTTATGGTCACTTGAAAGGGATTTTTTTTATTATGATCATGACATTTTTTTTCATTTCTTTTGATTTATTTTCATATTTATTTAGCTTTAAATTCAGCCTGGAATCTTTCACGTAAAATTGAATTTCCCTACAAACTTACATCCATTTCTGTTCGCAATGGCAGTACTACACAATCATTGTTGATCCAACAGTCTTTTTCATTTTATCTCATATTTCATCTTACGTCTGAAGGCTTTCGTACGTACTCGATTTGGTTGAATTCTTGATACGTATTAGGCTATTGATTGTTGAAACCACTACTGGTAAGCATGTTGAGTATGTTTTTATTGTATTTGGCTTCGATTAAATTAGAGTTATAAAATTTGGACGGACTTTAAATAAAATCGATTTTGCTTTTTTGCGGAAATTTGTCTCTTAATACATAAAGTCTTTAAACTGTAGTTTGCTACAGGGACATTTTGTTGCGAATTTTTTTTATCGAATTCGCAGTCATTTTTTAAATTAGTGACCAGATTTTCATTACTTTTTGGTTTTCGTCAAAAACTTGAATTTTTCAAAGGTTTGTTTACCTTGATTTTTGACGATTTTTGTGATATCTTTTATTTCCTCCAAATTCTGTATGTAAGTCATATTGGCGGTGTTTAGACGATCTTTTAGACTTTTTATTTGCTCATGTTTTAGACTTAATAAAAAAAATATAGTAAAAAGTCTTAGAGTTGAAAAGCATGTTTTTCTTTTAGTGCTGAATTTTAGTGTTGAATAAAAATAAAATTATATACAGCTGTTTTATTTAAGGTTATCACCAGTTAGTGTGTATGTATAGGAGTTGAAAGAAAGAAATTAATAAAAGATACATTAATGAATTACGTTATAATTCTGAATTTTTTTTTTTTTTTACTTCATTTTAATATTTATTCAGCGTTAAGTGTTAAGTCAATCTGGTTTTAAATGTTCTTTATTTTTGTACAACATTTACAGTTCATAAGTTTGCTTTCTTTAAATATATATGTATATTACAGTCGTAGTCTATTCAACTTTTTTTTACTGATTCTTCTTTTTCATTTCCCTTTTGTAAATGAAAATTTTACTCTGTAAAAATGTGCGTCTTCAACTCTTCTAACTCCTTCATAGTTGAGTTCAGTAGCACTTGCAGATTTCGTTTCTTCTTCCCTTGAGTTTCGGTCCTCAATTAAATGTTTAGTTTCATATGTACCGTACATATAAGATTATCCCATTCTGTAAACGATTATTCATTTGTTGGATTCATCAGAACAATACATTTGGCTGTATTACTTAATTAAATGTTTAAGTAATACAGCCGAATGCATTGTTCTGATGAATCCAACAAAGGAATAGTCGTTTGAAGAATGGGTTTGAAATAGAATTTGTAACATGCAAGCACAAGGAAATTATAGTCGGAAGGGATTTTCTGTGACATCAAAGCTTCTTCTATGAATATATTTTTTTGTTATCGATCAAAAATTTGTTTAATCTTTTTTTGCTTTATTTATTCAATTTTAAATGTAAAAAAAACGTCAAATTTGAGCTTAAATATTCTTTATTTTTGTACGGTATTTACAATTTATTAGTAATTAAAATACAAGTTGTTTCCTGCAAGTATTTCATATTACAGTCGTAGTCTACGCAGCACCTTTTTAACTGATTTCTTCTTATTTGCTTCCATTCCGCAATTGGTAATTTTTGACCGTTTTAGTGGAACACATTCTATTTCGGGATCGTATAACATCTTTCGCTTGGTTACATTTTTCATAACATTGACATTATACAATCTGGCTTCTTCAACTCTAGTAACAACTACTCCCATGCTTGGGTTCAGTAGAAATTGCAAATTGCGTTTCTTTTTCTCCTGAGCTTCAGCCCTCAGTCTTTCGCGTAACACTGGATCGCCTCTACAAACGTTCATCAATTTCTTGTTTGTAGATGCAGCACAACTTAACGATTGGGGATCCAAATATCTGTAATAATTGAACATGTAAGAAAATGACTCATTTAAAAGCAAATTATAGTAAACTTACCTTAATATTTTGGCTGACATTTCTATTGGAATATCGCTTATATTCGGACCTGAAGTTTTGTAAACTATTGATGGGAACACTTCGAACAACATTTTGGTAGCTTCCTAATTCCTAAGTGAACAAAAACTGAATGATTTAAGTTTAACAATTTGGAGCTATATATACCTGAAAATTGATTCATTTGTAACGGTTGCGAGCCAGTGAACCCTATCTGTCGTGCTGCGTTTCTAGCGGTTATGTTGTTTTATTATTTTCATTATTATTAATTACACGTACTTAATTTCCCCACTCATTTTTTTTTCTAGTTCTTTCTGGAGAATCGTTCTTCATTTCGAATCTTTTATTGCACGCCAACTTCTATTTTTCTTCATTCCCCTTTCCATCGTCTTTTAGTTTTGTTATCAGCACTTAATCCAAAACTATGAACGAATTAATCGAAATTAATACAATTTTTAATGCTGGTTTCGTTTTTTGATTATTATATTATCTTTCAAATTTGCCGCTTTCTTCATCTGAACGACTCACATCAAGTTTCAAGAGATTATTCAATTTTTCAAATTACTTTCCTCTATTGGAGTCAGCAGAACTTGCAGACTGACCTGTAACCTCTAGCGTAAAACTGTATCACCATTGTATTGTATTTGGCTTTGATTAAATTATAGTTACAAAATTTGGACGGACTTTAATTAAAATCAATTTTGCTTTTTTGCGGAAATTTGTCTCTTAATACATAAAGTCTTTAAACTGTAGTTTGCTACAGGGACATTTTGTTGCGAATTTTTTTTATTGAATTCGCAGTCATTTTTTAAATTAGTGACCAGATTTTCATTACTTTTTGGTTTTCGTCAAAAACTTCAATTTTTCAAAGATTTGTTTACCGTGATTTTTGAAGATTTTTGTGATATCTTTTATTTCCTCCAAATTCTGTATGTAAGTCATATTGGCGGTGTTTAGACGATCTTTTAGACTTAATAAAAAGAAAAATATAGTAAAAAGTCTTAGAGTTGAAAAGCATGTTTTTCTTTTAGTGCTGAATTTAGTGTTGAATTCAGTGATTAAGAAATACTGAACCTTTAAATAAAATTATTTACAGCTGTTTTATTTAAGGTTATCACCAGTTAGTGTGTATGTATAGGAGTTGAAAGAAAGAAATTAATAAAAGATACATTAATGAATTGCGTTATAATTCTGAAAATTTTTTTTTTTACCTAATTTTAATATTTATTCATCGTTAAGTGTTAAGTCAATCTGGTTTTGTGTTCTTTATTTTTGTACAACATTTACAGTTCATTATAAATTAAAGTATAGTTTGCTTTCCTTAATTATATATGTATATTACAGTCGTAGTCTATTCAACTTTTTTTACTGATAACTTCTTTTTCACTTTCCTTTTGTAAATGAAAATTTTACGCAATACAAATGTGCGTCTTCAGCTCTTCTAACTCCTTCATAGTTGAGTTCAGTAGCACTTGTAGATTTCGTTTCTTCTTCCCTTGAGTTTCGGCCCTCAATTAAATGCTTTGTTTCATATGTACCGTACATATGAGATTATCCCATTCTTTAAACGACTATTCATTTGTTGGATTCATCAGAACAATATATTTGGCTGTAATACTTAATTAAATGTTTAAGTAACACAGCCAAATGTGTTGTTCTGATGAATCCAACAAAGGAATAGTCGTTTGAAGTAGGATTTGCAAGATGAACATGCAAGCACAAGCAAATTATAGTCGAAAGTGATTTTCTGTGACTTCAAAGCTTCCTCTATGAATATATTTTTTTTTGTTATGCATCAAAAATTCGTTTAGTCTTTTTGTTTTGTTTTATTTATTCAGTTTTAAAAGTTAAAAAAAAAACGTAAAAATTTGTGCTTAAATATTCTTTATTTTTGTACAGTATTTACAATTTATTAGTAATTAAAATAAATGTTTCCTGTAAGCATTACATATTACAGTCGTAGTCTACGCAGAACTTTTTTAACTGATTTCTTCTTATTTGCTTCCATTCCGCAATTGGTAATTTTTGCCCGTTTTAGTGGAACACATTCTATTTCGGGATCGTATATCATCTTTCGCTTCGTTACATTTTTCATAACATTGACATTATACAATCGGGCTTCTTCAACTCTAGTAACAACTACTCCCATGCTTGGGTTCAGTAAAAATTGCAAATTGCGTTTCTTTTTCTCCTGAGCTTCAGCCCTCAGTCTTTCGCGTAACACTGGATCGCCTCTACAAACGTTCATCAATTTCCTGTTTGTAGATGCAGCACAACTTAACGATTGGGGATCCAAATATCTGTAATAATTGAACATGTAAGAAAATGACTCATTTAAAAGCAAATTATAGTAAACTTACCTTAATATTTTGGCTGACATTTCTATTGGAAGATCGCTTATATTCGGACCTGAAGTTTTGTAAACTATTGATGGGAACACTTTGAACAACATTTTGGTAGCTTCCTAATTCCTAAGTGAACAAAAACTGAATGATTTAAGATTAACAATTTGGAGCTATATATACCTGAAAATTGATTCATCTGTAACGGTTCCGAGCCAGTGAACCCTATAATGTCGTGCTGCGTTGCTAGCGGTTTTATTGTTTTATTATTTTCGTTACACCAACTTAATTTCTGCTCTCATTTTTTTTCTCTAATTCTTTCTGGAGAATCGTTTTTCATTTCGAATCTTTTTTTTTCACGTCAACTTCTATTTTTCTTGATACCCCTTTCCATTGAATTTTAATTTTTTGTCAGGCATTTTCTAAGATTTTACCTTCCGTACTGAATCCAGAACTATGAACGAATTAATCGAAATTAATACAAACTTTATTGTTCAAATTTTTCCCTTTCTTCACTTGAACGACTCACATCAAGTTTCTCTTGAAAGTCTCACATCAAGTTTCTCTTGAAAGTGTTATTGGTGACGTCAATGACAAAAGAGATTATTCTACATTTCAAATGACTTTCCTCTATTAGAGTCAGCAGAACTTGCAGACTGTGATCTTTAACATTTGGCGTAAAACTGTATCATCCATATCTTGTTAACATTGTCTGCATTAATTAAACATTGCAGACCCTTGTAACAGATGGATTTCTAAGATAATTACTCAAGCACAAGCAAATTATGGTCAAATTGAAAGGGATTTTTTGCTTATTATTACAATCATCAAAAATTTTTTTGCTTTATATTCATATTTATACTAAAATAAAATTGAATTTCATGTAGAAATGTACATCCATTTCTGTTCGCAACTGCTGCGCTGCTCAATCATTGTGTATCCAACATTCATTTCATTTTTTTTATCCTACTTCTGAAGACCTTTATACATATTCGATTTGTTTGAATTCTTGATTAGTACTTGACTGTAGAACACGACTACTGATAAGCTTGTTGAGTATTTTTTTATTGAATGTGCTTTGATTAAAGTAATAGTACGAAATTCTGACGAATTTTAATTAAAATAAAATCGTATTTTACTGTTCTCATCATTCATTTTCGCCTGTTGGATTTTGTTCATAATTGAGCCAAATATCAGTCTGGCAATGTTGTTGTAAAATACAAAACCGCTTTTTGTGGAAATTTGTCTCTTAAAAAATAAACAAGAAGGAAAATCGTAAAAAGAGAATACAAACTCGGCATAGCGGAAATAGCAGAAAGATATAAAAACGAAATCAATGAATTACTGAATAATAAGAAGGAAGAAATAATAGAAGAATGATGGGAAAGTTATAAAAACGCGATAATAACAGCAGCAGAACAAACATGTGGGACAACAAATATAGTGAATAGAAATACTAAAAATACAAAATGGTGGAATGATAAAGTAAAAAAAGCAGTTAAAGAGAAGAAGAAGGAACAAAAAAGAGGGGTGACTACGAAGAATATAAAGAGATAAGAACCGAGCTAAAAAGAATGATTAAGAAAGAAAAAGAGAACAGCTGGAATGAATTGGAAATAAAATGAAAACAGCATATACGAAAAACGAGAAAGTATTTTTTGGAACACTACAGATTATGAGGAAAAACAAGACAGAAACAATAAGAAATATCAAGGACACGAAATGAAATGTAAAAATAGAAGAAGAAAATATTATGAAAATATGGCGACAATATTACAAAGACCCCCTGGGGGGGGGGGAGCGCCAGGCCACGATCAAATAATTACAGAGATGATAAAGAATCGGAGTTGGCTCTACAGGAACTCTCACATATATTTAATGAAGGCTACAGAAATGGCGAAACGCCAGAGGACTGGAGGGGATGGCAAGGATTGTAAAAATTACTGAGAAATTACGCTAACTAGCGCAGTCGCGAAAATATACGCAAGAATTCTGGAAAAGAGATTGAGACAACAAATGGAAATGACGATTAAGGAGAGCCAATTTGGTTTCGGGTCAAACCGTGAGGTCAATGTGGGGATTTTTATTATCCGCCAGCTGCCGGAGAAAGCAGTGACTGGAGGAAACAACGTATATATTTGTTTTGTTGACATAGAGAAAGTCAAAAGAGAAAATTTTAGAGAATAGAGTGGCCCCAAAGGACTTGATCAAGGGAATAAAAAGCTTATATAAAAAGACTGTAAATTATGTCAGAACTACAGACGCAAAATCATAGTCAACTCGTATTTTCTGTGACTTCAAAACTTCTACGAATATTTATTTTGTTATTGGTCAAAAAGTTGTTTAATTTTTTTGCTTTATTTCCTTACTTATTCAGTTTTAAATTAAAAAACAGATTCACCCGGAGATTCCAGGATTCACCACGAGTTTCCCGGAGTTAAAACCGGTAAAAATTTGAGTTTAAATATTCTTTATTTTGTTCAATATTTACAGTTTTTTTGTGATTAATTTTTTTTTTAATTAAATTAAATACATATTGTTTCCTATTGTACTACATATTACAGTCGTAGTCTACGCAGAACTTTTTTTACCGATTTCTTCTTATTTGTTCTTATTTGCTTCCATTCCGTAATTGAAAATTCTTACCCTTTTTAGTGGCACACATTCTATTTCAGGATCGTATATCATCTTTCGTTTGGTTACGTTTTTGATAACACTATACAAACTAGCCTCTTCTACTCTTCTAACAACTATTCCCATGCTTGGGTTCAGTAGAAATTGCAGATTGCGTTTCTTTTTCTCTTGAGCTTCAGCCGTCAACCTTTCGCGTAAAATTGGATCTCCTCGACAAACTTTCATCCATTTCTTGTTCGTAGTTGCAGCACAACTCAACGATTGGGGATCCAAATATCTGTAATGATAGAACATGTAAANTATTCCCATGCTTGGGTTCAGTAGAAATTGCAAATTGCGTTTCTTTTTTTGTTGAGCTTCGGCCCTTAACCTTTCTCGTAAAATTGGATCTCCTCGACAAACTTTCATCCATTTCTTGTTCGTAGTTGCAGCACAACTCAACGATTGGGGATCCAAATATCTGTAATGATAGAACATGTAAACAAAATTCGTGCAAAAGCAAATTATAGTCAACTTACCTTAATATGTTTGCTGACATTTCTACTGGAAGGTCGGTCATATTCGGCCCTGAAGTTTTGTAAACTATTGTTGGGAAGATTTCGAACAACATTTTGGTACCTAGTTTCCTAATGAACAAAAACTGAATGATTTAAATTTAAAAATTTGGAGCTATATA